>PVKM010008464.1:0-38924 GCA_004027735.1 Carollia perspicillata
AATTGGTGACAGCCTAATTATACAGGAACTTTTTCACCCAGGAATCAGCATATGTTTTGGGTGTGGGTTTGCCTTACCTTTCTGTGGGGCCTCAATCAGCACCACTGTCCCACAGTTTAAAGAGTATTTGATTCACCAGCACAGGCTCTGCATAACATTCTATCAAACCAAGGAGCCCTTTTTACAGCAAAGGAGGCACGGAAGTGGATATGTGATTATAGCATTTACTGGACTCAGAAAATACCACACCACACAGAAGCTGCCCGCCCAGGAGAGTGTTAGAATAGCCTTGTGAAAGCACAAATGAGTGTCAGCTTGGAGCTGGTAACTTGTAAGGATGGGGGTATGTGCAGCATGTCCCCTCAATCTTTATACAGAGTGGGGCAAAAGTAGGTTTGCGGCCGTTCATTTGGAAAATAATACAAGAATAATAAACTGTTTCATGTATCCACAACTGTAAACCTCCTTTTGCCCCACCCTGTATAGTTCTGTGTGCTCAAGAGGCAAAATGTATGAATCCAAGAACCAAGGGTCGCATGTACGTGCAGCCTTGTTTATCAACTTTCCCAGTGGCCCACTGGGAGGATTTGGGGTTGTCATTCCGCAACTCTGAGATCTGTGGGCTTAGAGGCCCTGCTGCCCAGAAGAGAAGCATTTCTGTCAGTGACAGTATTGCAGTCATGTCAGACTTTATGCTAACAACCCATCACCTCAGGTTCCTTAGGCCAGGAGGCCAGCAGTCGAGGAGAGTAGTCACTGCCCTAGCAGGGGTAATCGATCTTGAAGAGAAAGCAGCAAGGCTGCTGCTACACGGGGGGTGTGGAACATCTGTTTGGCACTTAGGTGATCCTGGGGAATTTCTTAGTACTTATATGTCCAGTTTCAAGAATGAATGGAAAACTATGTCAGTCATGGCCTCAGAAAGGCATGATGACTAGGGACTCAGTCCCTTCAGGGATGAGATCTGGATCACCCCACAAAGTGAACTACATACACCAGAATTGGTGCTAGCCAAGGGTATGAAGAATCTAGAAAGAAAGAGTAATAAAGCAGGGATGTATGAATATCAGCTGTAGCCTTGAGACCAGCTGCAGTGAGCTTGTCTACTAACCCCCTTTTTGTAAACTACCCAGGAAAAGAGATGAATGCGACTTTTGGAGGACCTTTCCCCAGAAGTTATAATTAACAGCAAGTGAATCCAAGTGGCACAAGTGCTGGCCTGTAATGGATACGTTGCCCTGCTGGGGTCCCTCCCTTTCAGACTGAGGCACTTATTGCTGGGCTGGTGCTGGCTGATGGGTCTCAGCCGAATCCCTCTCTGGGCATTGCCCTCAGCTGAAGAGAGCCACCTCACCCAGGGAGATATCCTTACCTGGGGTATAACCCACATTGCGTGATTGGTCAATGTGGGCTGTAAATCTCAGTCCTGTGACTAAAGTGGTGCAACTTGGAAGGCCCATCCAAGCTCTGGAGAACCCTGTGGAATTAGTCGAATCCTTTGTCTCAACTGCCATATAGTTCAATGCCTCTGCACATTCCTGTTTACTTTACTCATCCATAATTATTCATCCTGAGGGCATTTCCTAAGAACGTTCCTGCATAGAAACATTCATCTCAGGGTCCATTTCCCAAGGAACACAACTGAAGTCATACTGTTCTTTATTCTGATAGGTCAGTGAAGATCAGAGAACCCCCCTCTATCTCATTGCACAGAGACATACAACTCTGTTTCAGTATACATTCCTGATGTATGGTCTTATTTAGTTGGGGGCTGTAGTAGGTACCTTACGTGACTTATTTTAATTTAATTCTTTCAACAACCTTGAGAGGCAGCTACCTGTCATTTCTAGTTTACAGATGAGGAAACTGAGGCACAGAAAAGTTAGGTGTGTTGCTCAATTCACACAAGTAGCCTCAAAGCTCAGTTTTGTGGTTCGTCATTCTGCCTCCTACTGTATAATGCTGTTATAAAGGCTTTTGGAACACAAGATAGTATGTGTTTGCTCCTAATCCAGCCTTAGTTTGAGCTGAGTCTGTGAAACTGTGGGCAAAGGCCTCCTGCACGGTGCATGATTGTTCATAAGTTTACCTGTGGGATAGCTAGGCTAATGGTCCTTGCGGCTTCTCTTCAGATGAAGTCAGGAGAATCATTTAACTTGTTAACTTCTTCAAAATAGATTTAACTGTTAAAAAGTTTTCAGTGACCTAGATTTGTGTGTCTATTGGCCATGAGAATGAGAAAGAAAAGGAAGTGTAGCAACAGTAGTTTTTTCTGCTTTGACTTTTGTGGTTCTTACTGCTATGGACCAGTTGGTTGTTGGAAACCAATCATGTTCTCTTGCCTCTTGCTGCCATGGACAAGAGTGAATGTCAAATAAAGATTATGTCAGGGAATGGAGAACGTTAGAGACCCTCATAAACCCAGGGTCTTAAGGCTTTATTTAGGCTGCTTTGCTCAAAGCTAACTTTGGTTAAATCATGTTGCAAATAAAGACGGCATTAGAGCACTGCAGACAGCTGTTAAATGATGGGCAAAGTGTGCAATTACAGCTCTTACACAGATTTCATTTTTTTACTTCTAGTAAATCGATGTTGATTAAATTTAAAGACTTCAGCTTTTGGTAATTACAGAATGTGCTTCAAACCCTGATCATGGGGGTAGTTATTGTGGTGAATCTCTTGCTGCTGTCTGTAGTTCGTTGCGTTTGTAACACTTCTCATTCTGCCTGATCTCCGCAAGTGGTATTTATTGTTGTGGTTTGTGTTATGTGGCCTTCAGGGGGAAAAAACCATTTGCCTAACTATTCAAATAATCATAAGTCTATAGTTTCCTGAAATAATCCAGTCTAATTTCTCAGAAAGGTGTGAAATTCCCTTTTCTGGGAATTGTTTTTTGCTTCTGATTCTTGCCCTCAGGGACACCTACGCTAGTATCTTATTTCCATGGTAAGTGAGACAGAGTTGAAAGCACAGACGTTAACAAAAGCCTTCACAAAAGCAGCCTGATCAGATGGCCCCCTCGCACAGCTCCCTCTGTCCTCTCCCCACTGACTTCCTGTGTTAGTGACAGCTCTATGTTAGGGATTACACTTTTAAAAGGCTAATAATTGTCTTTTGGTACTTGTTATTCCTGTTATCAATACTTTTTAGATATAATTTTCTTCAAAAATATTTTCTAAAATATCCCTAACGAGTGAATTGAAAGGGTTTGTATTTGATGAGAGGGGTGGTACATTTTTTTCTTGATGTAAACCTTGAGCACCGGTAACTTTTTTGCTTTTTTTATCACTATTTCTTGAATCTTTGAAAGTGTATCAGTGACTCAAACAAGCTTCTCCAAACATCAGTGGATTGAGCATAGCCAAGAGTTACTATCTCCAACTTAATAGTTTTTACTTTAAGGAAAAGCTTCAGTGCTATGAAGGTAAAAATTATTGAGGAAAGGAGCACAAGAGAACCTTGTTGGTGCTGGAAATGCTTTACATCCTGGTCTGGAGTGGTGGTTACCTGGGAGTGTGTGTGTGTGTGTGTGTGTGTGTAAATCCATTAACTTGTATGCTGAAGACTTGTGCTTTATACTGCATATGTGTTATACCACAATAAAGCAAATTAATATTTTCTAGCTTTAAAGAGTCTTTCATTTGAAAGCATTTAGAACATGAGGCAAGGTAAGAGAAATAATTATTTAAAGTGTAAATTGGTGTTCAATTAAAAGATATTATGTTATAGAAATATAACTGGCACATTAACTATATGCAAAGTGGTGTATCCTCGACCCTCTAGCCCGGGAGCTTTTACACTCCCCTTCGGCCCCCAGCTCCGTGCCCGAGAGGGAGCTCTCTTTGTGACAGGGTGCCTCTCATCTCGGCCTCTGCTGTGGAACTTAAAGGGTTAATTCTAGGGCAGTTAATGGGCCAATGTTTCTCAAAATCTGTCACCTTACCATGACTTAATGAAATAGCACATATTGTCCCTGGGATGACCATGGACAGAGTTTCCAACAGCTGAAGGAGACTTCAGTGGAGTCAGGAGCTTTGTTAAGGAACTCCTTATAGAGGTAGAGAGAACACCTGAGTGTAATGAGGACGAGAACAAGCTAGAACACTTACACGTCTCTCATCACTTCGTTAAGTATTTTGTGACAAAAAAACTGCTAGGGCTAGCAGATTAATGACGGGAGAAGAAAAACCATTCTGTGAGTTCCAAACTAGGTCCCTTATTAAAACAGGTTTAGCTGTCACCTGAACACTGTCAAGTTATAGTGTATCCTCTTAGAGTGACTCTTGTAGATGGAGCAGCCTGACTGGGGCTTTTTGCCGCTGTGGAGTTTGAGCTCTTACGATTTCAGACTGTTCTCCCCTCTGACTCTGTACTGTTGCATTGGTTCCCAGAGCCTGCTGTTTGATGATCCTTTCCCTAACTACTTCCATTTCTTCTTTTTATACCTCGCATCTTTTTGCTCCCGTTTTTAAGACCTTTCGTGGAGTTCTTTTAAGCTCGTTTGGATACAAATTCTTGCCCTTCTTCCTCTCATCTACCTCTCCCGAACAGCTAGCTCAAGTTTCATCTCTTAATTTACCCGTGTTGGTCTTCCCTGCCTGTGGGACTGGCTGTGACTTTCAACGTGGCACTGCCTGATTTCTAACCTTGTTTCTTCAGTGCTTCATATGAATGGCTTGTTCCTCCAACTTTCTTGGAAGGACAATATCAACCTCATTTTATAGTCACTTCAGGAGATAGCACAGTGCTTCAGAGGAATTAGATAATCAAAATATACTTATGGAATGAACAAATTATATATTCAAGGCTTGTATAATATCAGGTACTAATTTTTGTTTAAAGGTAATGCTGTAAAAATGGGTACATAAAAATATCATAGTATTTTAAATCTCAAGTAATCTCATTCGTAAGGTTGCATTCTTTACTTACTTTTAATTTGCTTTTTACCATTCAGCCTGACAAGAGGGCTATCGGTGCATGTGTAGGAAATCCTTTGCCCAATATAGGCTTTCAGTAAATACAGGTTGTAAATAATGCAACATGAATGCTAAATTGGTCTATAAATAATAACTGGGACCCTTCAATAACAGAAATACTTTTCTGATGGATAATTAGAAGCACATTTGAAGCGGACTTTTAAACCATTAATAATCATAGACACTGTCTTAATTGCTTTTGGAGTGAAGAATTCTTTTATCACATGAAGAAACACTTGCTAATTCATCTGTTTTGCTACACTGGATCTTTTTAAAATTGGCTAACTTTAAAATGGGCACATTTTCTCTTTAAAAACCTCCAGAGACCTTTCACCTATTTATAAATATAAAAGTAACAATAATGACTGACGGTCACCCCCTCCTCCCCTTAAGCTGTGGGGACTATTTAAAGTTCTATCTTTTTCATTCTCTAGAAGTAATGTGAGGTTTATATTCAACTCCCTTTAATCTTAAACACTGACTGAGCTCCAAACCACTTAGCAGCCTGCCATTTTTCAACAGAAGGGGAAAACAGCAGTGTAATTTTACTGTCCACATTTTATAGTTTTCCCCTTCAAAAACCTGCTCATGCAGTTCCTGTATTTGCAGAGTCTAGAGAATAAGATGGCTTTTAAATGTGGCCCTGGCTGCGCAATGCGGGGAGGCACAAAGCACTGGACAGGCTACCCTATCGGGTGTATAGTGACGAGAGGGAGAGGGAATAATGCTGTCAGGGAGAGTCTGAGGGAAGGTGTCAGCAACAGGACAGGTTTGACGAGCCAAGAGGGAAGCACAGGATGGGAAGGGCAGGAGGTCGTGACTGGCTGTGCTGATGAACTTAGGTGCACACCTAGAAAACAATTGTGTCATCGTCTCAGCCAGGCAGCAGCATTTAGTGGGCACTGACTCACTGCCTCGGAGTTTCTTCACCATCGCCCCGTCTGAACCCTGGTCTCTTAGAGACGCAGTCAAAAGAACCTCTGTCTTTATTACTGAACAGGCAGTGTCTGCCCTGAGCCTTGTTCAGAAAAACTGGATAGGAGGTATGATTCCTGAAGCCTTACCCTCAGGATGGTGTTCTACCCCACCAGGCCTTTCCCCTTCTTTTTTGTCCCCGTGCTCTATTGCTTCTCATTCTTTGACAGTTTTCATCTTCTGTTCACTTCATCCATTCACTTCCAGCTCCATCCATTCATGGAGCTCTTACTGAGCATCTACCATAGAAAGGCCCATCCTCAAGGGACACTGTATTAGCCAGGGTTCTCGGAGAAACAGAATAGATGTTTATATGAACACATGACATACACGTACACATCCCCCATAGGATCTATCTATCATCTATCTTTCTATCCATCTATCTATCTAGGTTTATTTTAAGGAATGAGATTGTGGAGGATGGCAAGTCCGCAATATGCAGGGTGGGCTGGCAGCCTGGAGACCCAGGGAAGACTTGATGCTGCAGCTCTAGTCTGATGGCACTCTGAGCGCTGCCTTCCCTGCCTGGGGGCCGGTCAGTCTTTTTTCTGTTAAGGCCTTCAACTGGTTGGATGAGACTCATCCTCATTGCAGATTTAAATGTTAATCTCATTTTTAAAAATACCTTCACAGCAGCATCTATCTGGGTACCATGGCCTAGCGAAGTTGACACATAAAATTAACCATCACAGGTAGTATGAATCTTATAAGGGAAAGTAATATAGACCTCATCCTCAGTGAATAAATGTTTAATTAGAGAGATGCTCACATAAATAAGTAGATAAATAAATAGCTAAACCAAGTTGTGAACTTTGTGGTAAGTTCTGTATCGGCTATAAACACCTTTAAGAATCCAGAGGAAAAAATGATTAATCCCGAATGTGGATAGCAAGAAAGGCTTTGTCAAAGGGGTGCAATTTGTGATGGATGTCGAAAGCTAAGTAGAATTTTGCTAGGTGAAAAAATGGTAAGGTCTCGGGGAGAGGAAAACATCCTAGGTCCGGTAAAAATAGAACTTGTTTGTGAGTTCATATATTCTCTAAAATTCTATCAAGTGCAATTTTCATGCCTCTTACTGTTTAGATATGATGAATGCAAAGAAGATTCATCTTTCTCAGGATGAATAATGATAATGGTTACTCTTTTTTAAATGAAGTATGCCATGTGTCAGGTTCTATGCCAAGTGTTTACACCCATTATCACAACCGTTGTCCTAACACTCTGTGGGGAAGGTTCTCAGTGGTGAAGCCGAGCCAGTGCAGTGTGATATCAGGGGACTGCAAGGGGCCTACTGAGTGAGGGGCACAGGAAGGACAGGGACTTGCATGGGCAGGGAAGCTGGGACTGAAAGGCACACCTCCCGACATGGCTAGGCTGTCCCTGGAGAAGGCAGGACTTACGCCCAGCCTGAGCACACGCCCCAGGTGATTCTGTAGCTGTCTGGTGTAGATGGATGGACACCTGTGGGACAGTCCTCAGGAAATGGAATCTGTAATAGTCCTGTCTTGAGTTCTTTGCTAAATTTGCTTCCACTAAAGTAATCACTCTCAGTATCCCAAGGAAACTCAGAATTGGAGAGGTTAAGTGAATTTCCCAGAATTTGACAGGTAGTAAGTTGCATTTCAACCTGTGACTGCTCTTTCCACTTAGCCACAATATTTGACTTGCCAGGCTAATGGGTAAAACAGTGATTGCTATGGTCTGAATATGTGTGTCCACCCCCAACCCCTAAATTCTTATGTTGAAAAAAAATTCATATGTTGAAGTCCTAGTACCCAATGTGATGTAGTATTAGGAGGTGGGGCCTCTGGTAGGTGATTATGTCATGAGGGTGGATACTTCTTGAATTCGATGAGAGCTCATGTAAAAAAGAACTCCCTCTGCTGTCCCACTGTGTGAGGGTCCACCAAGAAGTCTGTCAGCGGGAAGAGGCCCCAACCATGCTGGCACCCTGTGCTCAGTCTTCTAGCCTCTGGAACTATGAGAAATAAATGTCTGTTCTTTATAAACTACCCAGTCTGTGGTATTTTGTTGATGTAGCAGCCTGATGGACGAAGACAGTGATGTTAACAAATGACTCCGAAGGGGTGGGGTGAGTGCCGTTATGGAGGTTTCTTTGAGGCGCAGATGGCGAGTGATGAGTGCCTCAGGAGATGTGAGCAAAGGTCTGCTCACTGCAAGGTGTTCAAGCAAAGGGGCCTGGGAGCCTGGGCAGTGCACAAAGCCAGAACCTAGACGAGGCCATGGAAATGAAAAGGAGGGACTTAACATTAGAATATTCTGTAAGCCCAGAAGACCAAACTTAGTAATTCATTTTGGAAATGTGTGTGTCAGGGTGCTTAGTTGTCAGGGTGCATAGTTGCAAGCAAAGGAACACCCTCAGCTTAATGAAGTAGAAATAGGACTATGGAAGGGTAGTTTCTAGATTACAAGATTTCCAGGAGATCCAGAGAGTCAGGCTGGGGAGCCATGCAGCCAGGAGCCATGTTTATGCCATACCATGGGGCCCCTAGAGTGAAGAGTCCACTGTTGGCACCAGTGGGCACTCCATAGCATGCCACAGGTGACCTCTGATGCTGGGCATAGGATGCCAGAACCTACACCACTGCTTGGCCCAAACTACACATCTTACCTCCAGCCTCATGCACGTGGATGCTATACAGCTCTGATTTCCTCAGTGAGTCAGAAGCCTGCACCTGTCTCCAAGCGAGGCTGGGAAAGGGATGTCTTGTCTTCCACTCTAGGGGGTCTGTGGAATTTCTCAAATGTAGGATAGATGTTCACAGGATGCTGGTGGCCATAGACATGCCTATTCCAGGTGGTAAAGGAGAGGGAGGAATTAAAATTGATTCCAATGTTTCTCATTTAGCAAATGGGTTATTAGAGATGCTGTGACCAAGATAAGGAAAATGGGAGGAGCTAAATTGTGGGGCTAAAATTTTTTAATTTGTTTTTAAATATGTTGAATTTAAGACATCTGCAGCACATCAGTGTGGACACAGTAGGGTGAGAGCTAAGGGTCACTGGTTCTTGCAGTTAAGGATTCATTGGTGGTATACAAAGGTTCTTTTGCCTTAGACCAAGGTCATAACCCACTTGGGGTAGAGAGTCACATGCCTTATAACTCTTCTCAGCCCCCACCCAATATACAGCTTTCATCTCTTCATTCCTACCAAGTTTTCACTTTGCCTTCTCCCAACTCTTGCAGTGTCTCTTCTCAAGACCACCTTGCCCTTCACTTCCTAACAACAAACTGTTCCCCAAACCAGCACCCCATTTCAGTCTCAATCCACAGCTATGCCTTAACCAGATGCACTGTTCCCTCAGACCCCATCTTTTTCTCCTTTTTTGGTCCCGTCCCCTCTCAGGTCTCTTAGGTGTTTCTCCAATTGTAGGGTTACTTACCTAGCACCCCATAGCAGTACCTCGACCTGAACCAGTTCCCCAGTTCCCATCCTTCTCATGCGTGTTTCTGGATATACCTCCCATTCACCAGTGGCACTCCCATTTTTCTGAAAGTTCTGCCAGCACTTCCTGTACCAGAGCCCTCACCCGATCCATATTCTCCTGGAACTAGGACTGTTGCTCTCAGTTTTCAGAGACTTTGCTGGCCAACTTCTGTCCTACTTTTCTCTGCCTGTCTTTCTCATTTCCATTCCTTTCTTTCACTTTGGATGGTGTTTTTCTTTCTGAATTATGGTCTTTCCTTTCTTTTGTACCTGACATTTTTCCTTCTCTGCTAATTCTTTAAAAGAGTCTTAAAAAAACCCTGTCTTTCAAAAAAAACCCTGTCTTTCAACACATACTGAAATATTTATCGATGCAACAATATACTGACTAGATTTGATTCAAAATATTTTTGATGAGGGTAAGCAGGTGGGTATGAATGGAGAAATGACTGGGCCGTGAGCTGACAATTGTTAAAACTGATGGGTACATGGGGGCTTCTTATGTTCTTCTCTCTATACCTGCATATGTCTAAAGTTTCCCATCAAAAAGGTTTTAATGAAAAGAGTTTAAATGTATGTAAATAAATAAAATGAATCAACACAAAGAAAACTATTAAGTAATACTAGTACCATTATGGCAAAGGTCTGACATGGCAAAAACCACGGCAGTAATGTTGGAATGCCTGAAGTGGGGAAAACACTACCATGGTAGAGAAAGCTCAGAATCAGTGGGGATGCGGGCCAACAGAGCGAGCTTCAAGGGAGAGGAAAGGAGACTTAGCAACTCCATCATTCAGGCCTGATCCTCTTGGTGAAGGAGTCCACGTGATCTCTAGGGAGTGGGGGGGCAGGGTAGGGAGCAGGTAGGACTGGAGTTAAGAATTTTGAGACAGCCGCTGCGGGGAAGGAATAGGAAGCCAGCTGGAGGTAGGCTGCAGCTGAAGCTGGAGGACACGGATCTGCAGTAGGGCTGCTCACCGCTATCTCAGCCCTCTAAATAGAATCCTAAGTGACTCTAGGAGCCCTTAGGGTGTTTTGGGTTTTCTGAAAAACATGAGGAGTTTGTTTTTTCTGTAAATCATTGAATACATAAACTGTCTGTAGAACCTATTTGTCTAGAAATTCTCTTTTACATACTGGGTTTCAAGGGAGGACTTTTATCAAAAAAAAAGATTCCATTGAAAAAATGTTGGACTACATAAGAATTATTCCTGGCAGAGCTGTGTACTTTCTGTGTATTGTGGACTTGCTGCTACTTAAAAACTTTTTTATTAAAGCGTAGTTGGCATACAATATTAGTTTCAGGTATACAACATAGTGATTCAACATTTATATAGCTTGCAATGTGATCATCGTAGTAAATCTAGCAACCATCTGTCACTGTGCAGTTATTACAATGTTATTGACTTTATTCCCTGAGTTACACATTACATCTTTATCAGTTATTTATTTTATGACTGGAAGTTTGTACTTTTTTCACCCAAACCTCCACCCACCTCTCCTCTGGCAATCATCAGTTCGTTCTATGTTTCTATGAATTTGTTTTGTTTTATTGTTTAGATTTCATATATTAGTGAAATCATATATTTGTCTCTGTCTGACTTATTTCACTTAGCATAATACCCTCTAGGTCCATCTAAGCTGTCACAGATGGCAAGATTTCTTTATTTTTTATTGCTGAGTAATATATTCTCTTGTGAATACATACCACATCTTCTTTAGCTAGTCATCTATTGGTGGATACCTAGTATCCTTCCATATCTTGGCTATTGTGTATAATGTTGCAATGAATGTAGGGGAGGGATGCATATATCTTTTAAAACTAGTGTTTTCATTTTCTTCAAATAAATACCAAGAAGTGGAGTTGCTGTTTTGTATGATAGTTCTATTTTTAATTTTTTGAGGAATGTTCACACTGTTCTCCGTAGTGGATGCACTGACTTATAATCCCACCCACAGTGCAGGAGGGTTCTCTTTTTCGTACATCTTCATCAACACTTGTTATTGGTTGACTTTTTGATAGTAGCCACTCTAAAAGGTGTGAGGTGGTATTTCACTGTGATTTTGACTTGCATTTCTCTGATGATGAGTGACATTGAGCATCTTTTCATATGTCTATTGGCCATCTGTATGTCCTCTTTGGAGAAATGTCTATTCATGTCATCTGCCCATACTTTAGTTGGACTGTTTTTTTTAACTTTTTAATTGTATTTTTTTCGGTTACCATTTAGTCTCTTTATAATGCCTCCCCTGCAATCACCGCAATGTAGTCCATGTTCATGAGCCCTTTTTCTTTTTTACTCAGTCCTTCCACCCCTTAGCCTCCTCCTAACCCTTTAGCTAACGTCCATTGAGTTGTATGAGTTCTTTATATATTTTGGATGTGAACACCTATTAGATATATCATTTGCGGATATCTCTTACCATTCAGTAGGTTTTATTTTTATTTTGTTTGTGGTTCTTATTGTTATTTTTGTTGTAGATCTCAGTGGAATACACAGTAGATGATGGGTGTTGAGACTGTTTGAAACGACGAAGAATTTCGAAAGTGGCTATTGCTCTTTGCAGTGGCTAGTTGGGGTTTATCTTCCTTCTGTTTGGATAAGGCAGTGACTTTCAATTTGTGTGTGTGTGCACATGCACACACACAATTTCACTTATAATTTCGAGGGGTTCAAAGACCAAAAATCTCAGTTAAAATCCCAGATCCAAGCCATGTGGTGGGAGACCTTCCAGAGGAACATGTCTATTTGTGTTTACCAAACAGAAGACTCACTTTGGGCTCTTAGAATTATGAGCAGTATTGTCACTGAGATATACCCTCCAGACCTCGAATATCTGAACCTGACCTTAACTTAGTCCAGGAGGATTTACCGAGAGTTATTCATTTAAGTCAAACTCAAAGTCTGTTATTCCTTTGATGTCAGACTATTGCCTAATATAGAAAACACTGTGATAGTATAATGTGTCCACATAGTACAAGTTGTATATTATTTTGTATTTAACAGTAAACTCTGTGTGTTACAGACTTATACAGCAAATCAGCAGCTGTCCTGCCATATTTAAGAAAAACAAGGGAGGGAACTAAACATACATGTATATCAAGCATTAAAGACACATTAAGTGCTCCATTTATAACTTGTTTAGTCAGCATAGTATCCCCATTAGATAGTTCTTACTTTTTCTGTTTGAGCAATGTGAAAACTGAAGTTCAGAAAGTCTCATAAATTTACCCAAGATAATCAGTTAATGAGTGGCTGAGCACCCATTGAAATCTAGTTTTCTTCTAAGTCTTTGAAGAATTATTCCTCCTGTTCCTCACCCCACTCCCACCCCTTCTATGATATGCCCCTGAAACTATTAATCATGGCACCCTGACTTATGACTCAAACGAAGATCATCACATTCTCTGAGTTGTCTGAATCTTGCATGGAAAGAATCAAAGACTGAAAACTTTTTTGGAACTAATTCTTTGTAGTGTTGACACCATGAATGAACTATTGGTTCCTGTTATTTAGTTCTCTTGAGCTTACCCTGCTGGTTCTCCATATTTCTGTTTGGTTCTGTAAGCTATTCAGTCTCCTTTAATAAACTCATTTCTTTTGTAGGTTATGTAGTGCTGTGGAACAGATTGTGCCTTGAGCCTTCCACTCCACCAAATTTGTATGTTGAGACCCAAAATTCCAATGTGATGGCAGTTGGAGATGGGGGCTCTTGGGAGGTAAATGGATTTCAGTGAGGTGATAGAGTGCTTCAGTGAAGTCATGAAGGATCTAATGAGGGGACTAGTGTCTTTATAACAAAGACACCAACCAATTCTTTTCTATCTGCCATAAGAAGATACAGTGAGAAGGTGGGTGTCTACAGGCCAGGAAAAGGGGCTCCACTGGGGAGCCAAATTGGCCAGCTCCTTGATCATAGACTTCCCCAACTCCAGAACCGTGACAAATAAATTCTGATTGTTTAAGCCATGCGTCTATGGTATTTTGTTATGGCAGCCTGAGCTGACTAGTACAGATAGGTTCTGTTGATTGCTTCCGAAGAATTCACTACTTACCAAATGACTAGTGAGAAAATATATTTCAGCTTTTAGAAACTTGGTTCTGAGATGGGGAAGAAAGAAAAACAAAGGTCAAACCAGTAAATCTAGTAACTAACTATCATGTCTGGGAGGAAAAGTTTTATGAATAAGGAAGGAGTTGCACTATTTCATAATGTGGGGTCTAGGAATTATTTATGGATTATACTAATTCTTACTCTCCTCCTCTTTCCTAACTTGACTGTGATTTTGCTGTAATGGTATAAACCAATGCAGAGTCAGAAAATCAGTTGGCCCACGATAACTTTTCCTTCGGGCCACAGAACCTGTGAAATGAAATCTAATCCCTAGAAAGTGGTCTGCCAGGAAGAAAAGCTGCCCCAAAATGGGCACCTAAATTTTTCCTCCCTACTTCTTTGCTTTGGTCTTAAAGAATGTAAGAAATCCCTACTGCAGGAATTTCTTCACTGGCTCCCAGTCACCTCTTTCTACCATAGGCTATCTTTTATTTTTAGAGCTTTATTTTGATCTGTATATCTTTTAACTCTGATTAGTTCACTCCATGAGATAAGTTAGTTCTGAGAAATCAAGCCAGGCGAAGATGAAATGTAAAGTTTTACCACCTGTATAATACTTTTCATCTGCTTTTAAAATGTATAACTTCCCACCAGCATTTCTTGGCATCATTCTTTTTATATTTTTTTCTATTAGTTACTGAATATTTTGAGTTTGATGGTATCCTAGCAATCATGCATTTACCCTTCTTATTTATAGATGAAGAAGTAGAGGCCTAGAGAAGTATCTGGCTTGTCAATAATTATATAGTTAATTAGTGACTGTATAAAGACTTGAACACAGTTTTTCGGATTTCCAGTTCAGCATGCATTCTATATCCACAAGCTGCTAAATAGTTGACCAAGCCAAGAGAATAAAAGCAATTCTCATTTAACCCAAACTAAAAGAAAAAAAATGTGGAAAAGGAGAAGAAATAGAAAGAGTTTTCAAAGTATTGAATTTCACTGAGCAAAAGGGGAAGATTCTGAGCCATGTGGAAGAAAGAGGCAGTGGGCAGAGAGGTGCTGCTTTTTGGAAAGATTGGTTTTAAGCCTACTGCCAGATTGCTTTCCTTTCTGGGCAAGTGCCTGCATGCTTATTTCATGGGTTAAAGGATCCCTTTAAGGTGAATGAAACACTGCCTTATTTCCTTGTGAACAAAAAATTTTTAAAGAATTTCTTTTTTTCCTTTGAGGGTTTGTCACATTCAGTTCCCTTGGTTTCAGCATCTACGTTGCAAACAGGCAAGCGGAACTGGGACTTAGTCTTATTCCTCACACTGGCTCCAGTGCCTTCCTGTCTTGTGAGAAGTGAGTGTTGTCCGGGCGCCCTGCTCCTCTTCCAAATCTGGAGTGAATATCCAGGGTCTGCTTCGTAGCTTGTCTCTTTCGGGATGACATCGCCCTGGGTCAGGATGGTTTGTTTTCAGTATAGTGCCAGCTGTTCCGGGATTACTTTTCTGGGTTGGAAACCACAAGTTTGGACCCTGAGGCAAAAGGCTGAGAATAAAAATGTAAAGAGAAAGGTCAAATAACATTTCGTTGGGTTGTCGACTTTCTGTTTGAAACTGAATCCTTCTTCACTATCTCTGCTGTAAATATCTTACTCTGAAGAACATCTGATGAAAAGCCATCAATATTAAGTGAAAACACACATCTTTCTCCTTTCCTCTAGGCCACAAAAGCAAATATTAAAAAGGAATAGAAAGAACAGTTAAAATCTACAATCTTCCTTCTGAACAAAAAGGTATTTCTTAATAAACACTATGGGCTTGGGTTCTGGGCCTGGGCTCCCAAGTGCCTCTGTGTGTAAATAAAAGACAGCGATCAAAGCGATCGTTCGGTGAGGAACCCAACTTCAGAGCCATCCTTGCTGTAATGGGCTGCTGAAGTTGATAATTAGTAGCCACAGAATTTAGGAAGTCAGCCTCTGTAGTTGAAAGCATATGCTATGTCATAAGAATTTGCTGCATCGTAAGAATATTCAGTATTCTTTGAAATAAAGAAAAAGAAAAGTAATAAATATCAAGTTTAATAATTATCACTTGTATTTTGTCAAGTTAGCTATTTTTCCCCTTGTATTTAGATTATAGTTACAAACCTTTCAATGCTAAATCCCTGTGATTTTTAATAAAGGCCAACTATAATATAAATAAACATTTAAAAACAATTCACGATCTCATTTTCCCACACAATGATGCATACAGGGTAGAACGCAGGTAGGTTTACAGTTGTGAGTACATGAAACAATTTATTTTGTATTATTATTTATTAATTGTTGTATTATTTTCCATACAAACGACTTTAAACCTACTTTTGCCTCACTGCATTTTGCATAATAATAATTCCTAGTTCTTTTCGTAGACCTTTGTGTTTTATAATATTTACAACCATACTATTTATGTTATGCTTTTTTCATGTAACATTCCATCTGTCTCTCAACATTAAATTTTCCCATCATATTAACCATTGCTATTTTAAATGATTGCATAACATTTCATATTAACTGTATTAATTTGCTAACTTCTGTTAGCTTAACTTATTAAATTATAGCTTAACTTATTAAATTATAGAAATAGAGATGGATGTATATTACAGATAATGTTGTTTTGAGCATCTTCATGCCCATAGCTTTTTATTTTATTAGTATTCAGTTGAATTTCTCATTAATTAAATTCCCCCAAAAGATATAAAGGTTAAAAATTATAAATAGCTTTATGGTTCTTGCTGTATATCGATATACTGCATTCTTAAGTGTTTATATGATATGAGTATTTGGCTTTCTCTACAGTGTTATGTGTATATCATTTGTTTGTTTTAATACTCATTTTTAATTATTGCTGGTATGAACATTTTTCTTTGTGGGTTTTATTTTAGTGTTTTTGCTAGTTGTATTTATTTAGAGGTAACTTATCTATGATAGTTTAACAGCTTCCTTTTTTCCTGTTTGACGGTTTCTCTGAGAAAGAGTATACTTTGATGACTGGACACTTGAGCGTCTATTCTGAAGTGATCTTCAGGCCAGGAACATTAGAACTATTTTTTTCTGTTTGTAACATGAAGAAATTATCCCACCTTCTCACTGTCTCTACACTTGATGGAGAAAGGGTGAGAGCGGGGGAAGAAAGAGATAGTCTTCTCTGGGGTTTCTTCTTATAAGGGTATTATTCCCATCATAGAGCGCCACCCTTATGACCTCATCCAACCCCAATTACCTCCCAAAGTCCCCATCTCCAAGTACTATCGCACTGGAGGTAAGGACTTCAAGGTACGAATATTGTCAGGGGGGACACAAACATTGAGTCTATAACACTCCCCTTCTCCTTCAGGTCACTCCAGCCTCTACCCAAATACACACCCTCCTAGTTAGAGGGAATGTGGTGAGTGTTAAAGACAGAGGTAAAATTTCATGAACACATAATTGAGCTTTAAAAAATAGAATCAGTAGACATGAAACAGAATGAAACGAATAAACAAAAGAATAGTGTGGGAAGAAAGTAGTTGGAGCATTTTATGTCAGGGTCAATCACTATCTATGATTTGTCATATGGGTAATGACAGTGGTACGTGGTGTGTGGGGGACTTGAGAGTCCATTTGGAAGACTATTTTTACATTTGTAAGACTATTTGTGACACATGCATTCTGGATTTTGAGTTCCTGTCTCGAATGATAGGGATGAAGCTCCTTAATGTAGGGATCTTAGCACTACTAAGAATTACCTCTTTGGTACTGTCCCCTCTCCCCTCTTCCCTTCATTTCCTTCCCTACCCACATCCCTTGCCCTAAACTCCCAGCATAGCAACTGGCATCAGGCTAGATACACATCTGGCTATTTCTTTATTTTCTTTTGTGAGTCAGCAATGAATCAATATACTAGCAAGGAGTTAAGAAGGCTGGCCTTTACAAAGAGTTGTTTTGTAGGTAAATACAAACATGATAATTTGAGTGTTTAAAAATACTCTTAAGTAACTATGATCTTTAATTATATGATTCTTAAATTTGACTGGTTATCCTAGGATTTTCAAAAATCCCATTATTTGATAAATGTAACTAGTTTGTAGAATCTGAATGTCTTATTTGCACATGGTAAAAAATGAAACATTACAAAAAGCATATGGTGGAAAATAAATTTTTTTCTCTGCTCACATTCCAAGTTTCTTTGCTTCTCTTCTTCTCAGAGGCAACCGTGACTAATACCTTGCTAATGCCCTCTACAAACATTCTTAAATATTATTTATATAGTTCATTTTTCAAAACTCAAACAGAAAGTACTATATATACTTCTTATTATTATTTTGTTACTTTTAACTTAAGTATGTCTTATATCTTGGAGATGGTCCATTTCAGCACATATATTGGTAGCTTATCCCATTCTTTTTTATTGGCTATATGATGAGGTTATGGTGTAATTTATTAAATTAGCCTCCTATTAATAAATATTTAGGTTATTTATGGTTTTTAAAAGACAAACCCAACTACAATGAAAAGCCTTGCATGTGTGTTTTTGTGCATTTGTGCAAGTATATTTGTACTATGTTTGTAGGATAAATAATACCATGAAGACAAATGTGGTGCTCTAGTTGTTAAAAGCATGAATACAAGAGTTTTACTGTTTATACCTGTCTTCTACTTACTAGTTAGCCATGTAACCTAAGGACAAGTTGCTTAAAGTTCTGTGCCTCAGTTTCCTCATCTATAAAATGGATATAAATAACAGTACATACATTAGAGATACAGGTATTAAGGAACTAGTACCAGTACAGCATTCTGACATCAGCATCTAAAATGTTCTTCATCAATTATCTTCAGGATAGTCTCCTAGAGTCCAGGACCTTCTCCATACTTTATTTTTATCGTTGACTCTATTGCAGACGTCCCTATTCCCCTCCCCGCTGTACTCCCCTCCTCTCAGCCTGCACTCCCCCTCTCCTCTGGCCATCGCCACACTGTTGTCTGTATCCACGGATTATACATGTGTGTTCTTTGGCTAATCCCTTCACCTTCTTTAATCTGGTCTCCCCCTGCCCCTTCCTCTCTGTCAGTCTGTTCCAGGTACCCATGTCTCTCATTATATTTTGCTCTTCAGTTTATTTTGCTCTTTAGATTCCACATATAAGTGAAATCGTATGGTATTTGTCTTTCACTGACTGGCTTATTTCACTTTGCATAATAATCTCCATGTCCATCCATTTTGTCACAATAGGTAAGATTTCCTTCTTTCTTTCTGCTGTGTAGTATTCTATTTTGTAAATGTACCACAGTTTTTTATCCACCTGTTGACCGATGGGCACTTGGGCTGTTTGTAGTTCTTGGCCATTGAAATAATGCTGCTATGAACACAGGACCGCATGTATTCTTTTGAACTGGTGTTTTGGGATTATTAAAATATAATCCCAGAAGTGGGATCACTGGGTAAAAAGGCAGTTTCATTTTTAATTTTTTGAGGAAACTTCAGAAATAGCAATGCTATTATTGGAGAGTAAGGTGTTTTTTTTTGTTGAACTTGGTAAAAAATACTTGCTAATGTTGTTACAAACGTTGATATAATTGTTGCATAATTTTTGCTCAAAGGAGAAGTTTGGGAGGGTAAATTGAGAGTAAGAATTTCTGCTGTAGGTAGGGGGGAGGCTGGATTTAATTTTGGTTGTTTTTGAACATTGGATTAAAGGTCATCATTGTGGGTCTCAGTGTCCTTATCTGTTACATACAGGGATTAGATTAGATTATCCAGAAAGTAACTCCAGCTCAAACAATTATGTCTGTACTTATTTCATTCTCAAAATGAGATGTAATTGCTATGGCTCGGATGGTGGAGATATATTTATATCCTGACTCATACACGAGTGTCACTTTGCACATGTTGTTCCTTTTTCATGGAATGACCTTCCCCCTTGTCTGACTGTGCAGCTGGGCCCTGACTCATCCTCAGAGACTAAGCTCTTCCCTGTGATGTCAGCTCTGAGTGTCCCAGCTCAGTTAGGTACTTTCTCCCTTTGAGCTGACTTATTCCCTGTGTTATGTGATGGGATATGAGTTTTCAAATATTGGCTAGTAGTTTATATCACCACAGACTTGGCTTTGGTGCAGCATTTTTGATGTATCAAGGAAGAGATGATACGATCTTTTCTTAGATTTTAAATTTCAAAACTCTGGGCCCTTCAGGGAGTACATGTGCATGGTAAAATGATCACTGGGAGAAGACAGGCTGAATTAAGCTTCCATGCTCTGGAAGGAAGGAAGTGCTCTGTCAAGTGCAGGCAAGGAATGAGGTGACACTGTGGACTCCTGACAAAGAGCGAGCTTCTCTGCCTGTTCCTGTCCCTGAGCTCAGCACAGGGACAAGGAGAGTGCCAGAAACCTGGAGAGGTGTGTGGAATCTGAGCACAGAGTGAACACCACAGGTTTCCTTTCCTGGGTAGTACCCCGGGAGGTGAGAAGAACCTAGCATAGAAATGGCCGCACAGGGCACACAGGCTTGCAAGGTTCTGTAGAGCTAGGCCGGGTATGGGGGCAAAGGACAAAATTCCTGTTCTCTGGGCAGAACACAGATGTGATGAAAAGCTAAGGATGGTCCTGCTGAGTTTCCTGGTGCCCAGTGTGGTTCGGGAGTCACAGAATGATCCCAGGTACTTTAGAAGGCTAAGGGAGTTAAAGAAAGTTATCCCCTCCCCCCTGCCCCAGGGTACTTTTGATTGGAAATGTGAATAGAAATCAGCAGCAATGTGGAGACAAGACAGAAGACATCTTAGCAACCCCTAGTATGTCCTAGAGAAATGGGGAAATTCCAATTCAACTGGGATAAAGTTTTTTGCAACCCGGGACTGTAAGAACTCCGTGGTGGAACTTTGGTTTGTTAGGATTTTTTAAAATTCAAATAAAGATTCCTAGCACCTCTAATATTTGTCCACTATATTATAAATGTTTGATTTCTTGTCTGCTTCTCTGGATCACAAGCTCTTTGAGGGAAGTCACTAGGTTTTTAATGTCTATTTTATTTGTTCTGGGCCTTGCAAGTGCTGACACAGAGGAGGCCTATAGTGAGCTTTTTGAATGAGTAAGTGGACATTTATTGGATAGCTTTTCTGTGCGACGACCTAGCCCACGTGCTTTCTCAACCCTGTGTGCTGGGGGTTAGTATCTCCATTTTGCACTTGGGAACATTAAAGCACGTGGAACTGATGCAACCCATTCATGGTCAGTGGGAGGCAGATGTGTCATTCATAACCTAGGCCCTCTGACACCAGCCTGCCTTCCTGGGTAAACAATATTTTTTTCTCTTACTGTCTGAATATAACTATGGAATAAGAATGAAAATAAATTTTCCACTTCTTTTAGTAAATTGTATACATTTCTTACTTTGCTACTTACAAAATAAAGAGCAGAGTGTTGTACTATTTTTTTAATTTTCTTTTTTTCTAAATATTTTATTTATTTATTTTTAGAGCGAGGGGAAGGGAGGGAGAAATAGAGGGAGAGAAACATCAATGTGTGGTTGCCTCTCACGCTCCCCTGGACCAGGGAACCTGGCCTGCAACCCAGGCATGTGTCTTGACGGGAATCGAACCAGTGACCCTCTGCTTTGTAGTCCGGCACTCAATCCACAGAGCCACACCAGCCAGGGCAGTTCTACTATTTTAATTTTTATTATTAATTACCAATTAGAAAAAAGTACCTACTATAGTATGACCATGATGCCACAAATATCATAAAGGTACAGATAAAGCTTAATATTTGTATACTATTAAGAAATAAGGTTCTTTGTAGATGGCATATAAAATAAGAAAAATACAAGAAGTTAAAATTCACTAATAATTCTACTTCCTACAGGCACCTACTATTATCCTTCAGTGATATTTCACCTGATTTTAGAAAATTAGAAAATTGACATCAATACTTTGCTTATATGTCATTATATCATAAGTGTTCTGCACAGCATGGCCATGGAACGGAATCTGTTTAGACTGTAGTGCTAGGTGAGTGAAGAAGTCGCTGGAGTTGGGGCTCTGCAGGTCAGTGGAAGTACTCAGTATGCAAAGTCTTGCTTTAGATACCTTACCAGAAAACTGTGAAAGACTCAAGGGAAGTAAAACATGCATCTAACCCAGTATGTTATATAATACATATAATCAAGTTAGAGAGTCAGCCATGGGGCACAACAGCGACTGAGCAAGCAGCAGCCTCCCTGTCTCAGAGATGGTCCAATACCAGCCACAAGGAGTAAAAGTTTAGCATTAGATTTACAGTTCAGACTTTCTAGCAAATTAACATGTGAATTTCAGGCCAATTAAAGAAGAAAGGCACCTTCTATGCAAGGTAGTAGAATCTTCTCAATATGAATGGAAACCACTGCTGAATATTTTGGCTTGTTTTCCTGGTGTTTAAAAAAAGAAGCCTGTAGGGTATTCCAACTAGACTTGGTGTTTTTTAGGTTTTGACATGTGGGAACTAATCTTATTTCCAGGTCAGTGTGCTCTGTCAGCTGCTGCAAATTTAAATGTGATTAGCTCTTCCCTCTAATTGGCCATGTAATAAACTCATCATCTCAAAAGCATGGCTTGGTGGTTTGGAGTACACTCTTGGAGCCAGACGGCCAGCATTTTAATTGCGATTCTGCTCTTTATAAGTTTCGAGACTTTGTACAAGTTACTAAAGATCTTTATGTCTCATTTTCCTCATTTGTTCTTATCTCAGGGGTTTTTATAATAATTACATGAGTTAAAATGGGTGAAACTGTGGCCAAAGAACGGGACATACATTAAACCCAACCAGCTCAGGGGCACTTACATAATGGACCTTATAAACTCAGGGAACAAAAGTAACCCCATAGGGTGGTCTGAAAATAAAAATTTCTAAACAAAAGCGAGTTATGGCTGGTAGTCCTGTCTTAGAAATATCGCTGCCTTTGAGAGAGGTCAATCCGTAAGTGAACCTGTCTATTGTCTTTTCGAACTAAGATAACATGCCTTTGGAACGTCAGAGTAATCCCCTTTTTCTAGACCTCTTGGAGCACAATCTCCCACCAGAGCACCAGACCACAGCACCCTTCACTGTTATCTTGTTCCCTTGCTTACCGTGTCCATGTGCTATAAAGGCTAACTATCCTGTACCCACCGATGTAAAAGAAGTGTGTGTCTCCCTGCTTTACTCTTTATTCAGTCTCAGAGATTTTACTACTCTGCTTTTTCCTGCCTCCCTAATCTCCTACCAATGAATTTTATGTAATCCCTCTTATGTCTTCTCCTTTGATCCTAGCATATAAAATAAGCTGTAAAACTGCCATTCTCTGGAGCATTTTCTCAATCTGCTGAGATTTTTTTCCCTTAGCGCTTGTCATCAGTTTGGCTTAAATAAACTCTTGTAAGGCTTTTTCTTGGGCTGGATATTGTTTTGTCAACAAAGTACTTTGAGTATGCCTGGTGCCAAGTAAGAAATATAAAAGTGTTAAATAAAAAGCAATATAATTAGACTTCCCATTCATGATTGCTGGTGAACAGGAAGTAAAAAGTTAACTGGGGATGGGCTGATGACACGTGGCTGACTTGGAAATCTCATAATAATGCAAAAGTGCCAATGTTTTTATGGGACTATGGGTGGTGGTTAAGCAAGAAACAGGAAGGTTAGGGCTGAATACTGCAGGGGCTGTAAGCCCACTGGGTTGCTTCACTAGGCAAGGTATGTTGGGGTTGGTCTGGGGACTTAAAGGGAAAACTGGGTTACTTTAGGAACAGAATGAATATTCAAAGGGAAATGGGGCTTCTCAGATTATTTACCTGGACAGTGGGTCAATGTGTTAAAACAGGCAAACTGAGCCTGGGTCTATATCCAGAGTTATTTGGAGATATCCAGAGTTAGTCCTTCTTGCTAGACTTTTGGATAAATCAAATAGAATTTTAATCTTCAATTCACTGTTTCTCTCAGTTATCATTCGTTGGTTGCTAGCACATAAATCACGTCTGGCTAACTGAGGAAGAGAAGCAATTTATTGGAAGTCAGGAAGCTCAAACAACCAAGAGGAAAGGCAAGGCCAGAGGATTGGAAGGACCAGGAAGTAAGGCCATCCTGGGGCTGGGAAACAGGGACAGCTGGATTGACATGGAAGGGTCAATCAGCTTCTTGTCTTTTGTTCGTGTTCCAGAGAAAAATCTGATCAGCGTAGTTTGGGTCAGGTGCCCACCTCCTGTCTAGGGAAAGGCACCTATATGGGCAAGCACATCTGACTATATCTGGTGGAGGAGTCCCCCCAAAGCAAAATCAAGGTGCTGTTAGTAGAAGAAGGAAGAAAGAAAGCAGAGTGGACCAAAATAACAAATGTCCATCTCACTACTCTGTATTGCTGCAAGTAACCTATGAAGAGGATGAAAGGCATCAGAAATTAAGGAGACTCTGAAAACTTATTTTGAATATTTGCCCCCTATCCAATTGCCTTTCCCTCTGACTCTGAGGCTGGATTCTAAACCCTAGATTTCCATCACAAGGAATCCTCAGTCTCTGGTGGAATTTTCTTCTGATCTTACCACAGTCTGAATTAAAGGAAACAGTTCAATCCAGTGTATGGATTTTTATCAAAATAACAATAGTTATTCTCCCACTAGATACTTGTTGGGTGTCTTATCTAAAGGACAAATAAGCCCTGTCTCCTGCCTTTCAGAAGTCTGTAGTTAGGGAAGCTGGGCAGACATAAAAACACATAAATTACATGATCACAATGCAGTGTGGAGAACAGGGTGATAGAGAAGCAAAAAGCACCAGCTTGAACCTGCCTTGGGGTTTCAGTGAAGTGGTGTTTGATCAGGGTCTTGAAAAATGAAAGAGCACTTGTAATTTTAAATTGAAACACTTAATATAAAAACAAAATCGTGACCCCAAATTATAAACATTATTCACACTGCTGTCAGGGGCACCAATTTCATTCACTGGCAACATATATATTGTCTTCTGGTCTTCTAAGGCTAACAAGGGAGCTGGTAAATAATAGCTTGAAAGTCAAAAACTGAGAAACAAACTGTCACATTCCTAAATTATAGAAATGTGTAAAAATGAAGAAGAAGAAACCCTGTTTCTTTAACTGTAGTTTCATGAGCTTAACTACCTCTGCAATGGGCCAGTCCCCGCAAGTTCTTGGAAACACCTCAGTAGCTGTCATTCATTGGCTAGGCTGCTTTAAGGTCAGAACCGTTCCTGGATCAGGTAGGTTCTTAGGTCAGCTACTGCCTTTTAGTACAGGGGCTACTTATGCATTTAACTTTCAGATCTTGGTTAGAACTAATTTATAACATGCATTTGGTTAGCAATGTGTCTGAATTTTAGTCTCTAGAAACTGTTAAACGAGAGTCAGGAATATAGTGGTAACAGAGAACTCAAAATTAGTGTGGGTAAAAATAATTTCATCACAAAATGGAATAATGAAGACCCCAATTAACAGACTCTTCTCAGTTAGTGAAAATATTGTCAGGATTTCTTATAATGGTAGTTATTATGATGGTAGTGTATGGCTGTGGCAAGTTAGCATTTCTAACATGTTGGGAAATATTTTTTTTCTATGTTGACATGCCTGCTTCACCGTGTTGCATGTCATGTACCTCTGTAAACGGCATCAGATCACTTTTTAGATCAAGGTGGGAAAGCAAAGAGAAAATGAATGAATGAATGAATGAATGAATGAATGAGGACACTCTAACAAATAAAGTCTGTTTTAAATATTGCATCAGTTATCTTATTTGAGTTCATGAAAAGTGTCCAGAGTCTGATTTAATGGTTCCTTTGGCTCCATTAATTTGCCCCATTTAAGCCAAGAGTTAGAAGACCTGAATTGTCTTGCCTCTGTCCCTACCTGCTTGTGTGAGCTTAGGTAGAATTTGAGTATGACCCTGATGGATTAATTGAGGAAATTCTACAGGAGATGGTTAGCCCTATCTTCTGAAATCCCTTCATGTCATTTAGCAATTTACCTCAAGCATCACCACTATTTAAAATAAATAAAGCAAAAGCATATAATCTGTGAGATATCAGTGTAGACACATTTGGTTGAGGTCCACTTTTCATTTTAGTGAACACTCCTACAACTGTTTTGGCTAAAACCTCTCTGATACAAAATTTAATTTAAAGGACATGCAAGTAAAAAACAGCCCCTCTAAAGGCTGTTGGTGAACCCATTCCCACTGGTAGGGATAGGTTCAGGTTACCTATGGATTTCCCATTTGTAGCAACCTAGAACAACTTGCTCAATAGTTACATGATTAGCTTTCATATAACTACTGTAATAGATCGCATTCCCTAAGTGTTGGTGAGGAGAATTCCTTAGCATAACATTCTGATAGATCCAATTTATGTTTTGGAGTGTTTTATCATCAGCAGTTTCATTCACATGTTCCCAGAGTCATCTTAAGCTATATAAGATAGAAGAGCTAAGAGTGCACATGTATGGACATAGATATATATTTTGTAGCATATTCCACCTAAGACTTGGAAGACCAGTCTTCTTATGTAAATTTTGAACCTCTGTTTAATTATTTCCTTTTTAAAGGATTTTAAATTTTTATCTTTCTATTTTCCGTAGATTCTCATGAATTTTTGGTTATGAAACCTTTCTCTATACCAGAAGTTCCTAATAGAGAAAAGGCTGGGTAGACTGGAGGGAGAGAGAGAATCACAGAAACCCACACTGGGGGAAATGATACCTGGAATGCAATTCAGAGATGATTGTTCCAAATTAGTTTTTTCTCTGTTCAAATGATGGACTAATAAGGGAATCAATCTATCAATCAGTCAAACTCAATCAGTGAGAATGGGGCAGAGCTCATCTGAGTGGAGATGGATGGTACTTGAAAGTAAATTAGAGACAGATTTAGAGAGAGTTCTGAGGAATAGAACTAACAATGTCAAATCAGGTTAATTTATGCATATTGCTGAAAGGACGGGGGCTGGGCAACTGTGAATTCTACCCACCAGCCTCCAGCTGCCTGTGAAGCTGACCCAGAGGCTGCTTCAGATCTGATGGATTGAAACAAGTCCACATGAAATTAATTTTTTCAGCCCTGTAGTTTTTATAATAAGATGCACCAAGCCTAGAAATCTACATTAAGTATTTGAATACATCTGCACAGACGCAAACAACTACTAACAATGCCTCCATGACAATACACTGCTGGTTGCTAATTGGAAAAAAAGCACATGTAATAATTAGAAGGCATTCTGTTGCTGAAGGGCTCCTTCCTTAAATGGTTAAAATATTCAGCTCTATAGGACAACCACCTGGTTGAAAAATCTTTGACAGGAGGTGTTAGCAATGCATATTTACTTGTTCCTTTAGTCTGTTATTTGTGCACAAGCTCAGAAGTGAAGCCAAGCTACAGATGGTCATTAATATGGCCACTACTGGGCCCCCATCGCCCCCTCTAGAGACAAAATTCCTCTCACGTCAGTTCATCCTCAGTGCCCACTAAGCCACCACCCACCCTTTCTCTCTCCTCTCTGGGTCATGGTACCAGCAGGCTTTTCCCCCAGGTACTGACAATCAATACCTCATTAAGGTGAGTGCCAAGTGCAAGAGGAACATTTTGTGATTCATCTTAAAAAGATGTCAAACTTAGACTTTTAGTAGATTCGAGTAAGCAAAGCTAAGAAAAGTGAAAGTGTGTGCCTCACCTCCTCTCAGCCTTTGAAGCCCAGGTTTCTTGCCTAGATCCTACAGTTTTGATTAGACTGCACCACAGGATACAGATATTAGCGTTGGAAACCCATTAGGGGTTTATTCACTCTAGAAAATTTTGATATTGAAAAATATAACTACAGGGGGTTATTTTCTACCATATCCCTTCTCCCTTTGTTTCGGTATAATTAGGAAACAGTGTTCAATACTTGGCAGTCTCTCCTTAGTCTTATGTTCCCACCCCTCCCCCACGCCCTTTCCCGGCAAGAAGCAGGGGCAGACAGGGTATTTTGAATGCCCCTGCTGGTGGCAGGCATCCACCTCACTGGCTCACAGCCAGCCCCAGCCTTGTTGTGCAGCAAGCTGGTTGGGTTACTGGGATACCAAGGGGTGGCTCTCGTGGCTCCGACAGTACCCTGGTGGATTGAGCTGATTAGTCACAGCCAACTGCTTGTTTTCAGGGATTTATTCCATTTTTCTACTTTGCCAACATCACCTAATTGAGGACCAGATGCTTTTAATCAGGATCGTCTGCAGTGCAAGGAGCTCCAAGAATCTTCTTTTACGCTAGGAATCTAATGCCCAGGCCTGAATATATAGGTTTCCCCTATTCATTCTGTAGAAGTATGTGACTTTTAGAGGAGCAGGTGAACATATGGTGCTTTTCTTCTCAACACAGAATGAAACACTGCTTGGGGGACTGTGAGGGAAGGAAGCATGAATATATATTTTAAGGATTGCAAATACATGTACACTTTTTGGAGACAATTTGTTTCTATCTATCGAAATTAAAATGCATATATTATTTGACCAAAGAATTTCAGTTCTAAGCATGTATTTCAAAAGTATACTAACATATGTGTTCAAGAAAAATATATAAGGATATTTATATAGCATTGTTTACAATAGAAAAAGATTAGAAACAGTATAAACGACCATTTAAGGGTGGACTAAATAAATCACTATACATCTGTACAACAGAATTTTTTTTTCAATTGTTAAAAGAATGAGGCAGGTCCCTATGTACCAACATGGAAAATTGCTAACATATACCAGGTATCTAAGAGAGGACAAGCAATGCTGCTGTTTATGTAAAAAGGGGGGGCTGTATGTACACACGTGTGTGTGTGTGTGTGTGTGTGTGTAGCCTATGTTGATATCAGCAGTTGCCTCCGATGAAGAGAACTAGAGACCTGAGAGAGAGGGGTGGAAGGAACCTTCCTTTTCACTGTATGCCCTTTTATAAAGCTTAAAATGTGTTCCTTGTGGCTATAATTCCTTTCCAGAAAGTAGGTAATTGAACCAACGATATATAAAGATGTTAATTTTTCATCTTCTCTTTAGGACTTTTTCTTATTGTTTGCTTTCCACAGAAAGGATTTTCTTCCTGGATCTTCGGGTCAGACAGGCCTTTCGTTCTGGCTCCTGCTGACTAGCCAGCCATGTGATACTCCGCAAATTATTTAGTGTTGCCCAAAGCCTTACCTTTTTTTCTCCTGTAAGAGTTTAATAGTATCATAAAACTTACTGTGATGCTTAAATAAAATAAGCCTAGGACACAATCCTTAATGGGGCCCTGATAAAAGGCCCCTCCCCATTTTGAGACTTCTAAGGGTAATGCTGGTGGGACAGGTGTTTCTAGCACCTCACTGCAGCCAATTTTTTTTGCCCTTATTTGAAGACCAATTTTCCCCTTATACCCTGCAAAAAGATACCATAAAGCAAATAAAGAAAACCTCTTCACCAGTGTGTTATGTTTTAAAACAGGTCTCCAATGAGGGCCTCAGGCTGGCATTAGAGCAGGTGGGGCCACATCCCACTGAGCTTGCAGCCTCCTCCCCAGGGTCCCTGAGGCTTTGTGGTTCTTTGTGGCTGTGACCCTTACAGTCCCTCTGGGGTCCTCTTAGTGTGGCAGCTGCTCAGCCTAGGAGGACCCAACAGCCGCCGAGCTACCCAGAGTCTTTTTACCTCAGTCTCGTGGGGCCTCTACTTTCGGGAAGAGTTTTGTTCTTAATCCTCTTTAGTTTTAGTTTTCAAACATGTATAAAAATTGTTTCTGTTTGATGGGAAAAAGAGGGCACTTTTTGAATAACCTACTCTGTGGGAGAACTGCTGTGGCCGTGGAATGTGTGCCTGTGTGCACATGTGTGCGTGTGTGTATGTTTCCTTTTGGAGATCAGCAGAGAATCTGAAGCAACTGAAGTGTTTTGCTTTCGTTCCCCTGTGGCCCGGGTCTAGTTGCAGTATACCACATCCTGGGTAGTTCTACACACATCAGCTTCAGATGCTGCTGAAGCCAGAGGTCATGGCCTTGAACCCACAGAGGATGACTGAGTTCTTTTGAGCTCTGGTAACAGGCCAGATTCCCATCCATTTTTCCTAGCTGTTGGGTTTTGTTCTATGTACGGATTAACAGGTATGTATCTCTTGGGGATGAACACTTTGTATCTGTTCCCACTTCTTTCCACATTGCTCTGCCCACATAGGTCTGTAGTACAGGATTGTAGCATAGTTTGTAGTTCACTAGAGGGTGACAGACGAACCTGAGTATAAAAGCCAGCCTGGCTCCTTTCTAGCTGGGTAGCCCTGGTGTCTTAGTTTGTTCAGGCTGCTGTAACAGAATACCATAAACTGGGTGGCTTATAAACAAAGAAATTTGTTTCTCATGGTTCCAAAGGCTGAGAAGTCCAAGATCAAGACTCTGGCAGATTTGTTGCCTGGTGAGGGCCCACTTCCTCATAAACTGTGCCTTCTTGCTTTTGGCCTCACATGGCAGAAAAAGGGGTGAGGGATTTCTCTGCAATCTCTTTTATAAGGGCACTGATCTCTCATGCTCCATCCTCACGACCTAACAACATATCTCACTTCCTAATACCACTACACTGGGGGGTAGGATTTCAACACATGAAATTTTAGGGGACACAAACATTCAGATCATAGCACTTGGACAAATTACAGAATCTCCCAAAGTCTTATTTTCTTCATTCCTGATAGAGGGAGTATAAAATTATTTCAGACATGATCAAACTAGGCTCTGATAACTTGTTGGCAGCTTTAAAGTCATAGTAAGAAAGAGCTGGAAGAGATTATAGAGGTCACCCTGTTCAATCCCTTCATTTTGCAGAGAAACTTCATGACTTAAAAACCAGAATCAAAGAGCTAGTTACTAGTTAATGGAATGGTGGCCAGATCTCCTAAATCATCGTTCCGTGGTTTTTCTATCTCACCCAGTGCCTTTCCTTTCATCTTTACGACTTAGAAGTTTTGACATATATTCTGATATTGTTATTCTTAATTTAAATATTATGAGGGTTGATGGCAGAAGATTGATTTTATTAAGAAAATTCCATAGGCAGTGACAATGGTGCTAACTAAATTATTAAAATAGCTATTTTAATAAAATTATTAAATTGAAAAATTATGAAAATATGACTAAAAATAAATGAAGAATCAATGAAAGGTGTTGGGATCGCACTTGCCACGGGGACAAGCATTCTGTGACCTATTCATTATCTGGTTGTGGAGACGAGTCTAGTGCACATGAAACGAGTGGTGAACAGTATACAGATGTTTTGTGAAGTGGTAGAGTACATGGTACACAGAGAGTTTTTGTTCAGGTGTGCAGGGTAATGAGAGAAGGCCTCATGCAGGAGGCTGGATTAAATCTAGGCCCTGAAGAATGGGTATGGTGTGGATATGCAATTGGAGAAGCAGGGCTTCAACACAACAGCCAGCAGCGTGCGTGAAGTAGTGGGTGAGGCAGTGGAGCTGTGTGGGCGTGTGTCTTGTGTGGCCATAGGAGACTGGTAAGGGAGCTAGTCTGACTAGAAAAGGAGGCAAGGTTGGTAGGGTAGAGTCAGATTATGAAAGGTTTGGAAAGTCAGGTAGAAGAGGTCAGACTTGTAGACCATAGGAAGCTCACCATGCGTTTTGAGCTAAATCATGACTCTCTAGAGACCTGTTGGAGACTGTTGCTTGGGAGGTTGGGTTTGGAGAGTTTGGATGATTAGTTAGGAAGCACTTGGGCATCTAGGCAAGAGATAGTAAGATGGCAGAGGCAAGCGGAGATGGAAAAGAAGGAGAAAATATAAGGCATTCCAAAGGAATAATCATTGGGGTAACTGTTTAGATTTTATAGATTGAGAGAAGAAATTGTTTAAAGTTGAGTGCAAGGATTTTAACCTGGCTGATGAAGCTCCAAGAAGTTTCTCTGTGTCCTTGAACTTCATTTCCTGCCAAGATTAGAGTTGGAGTTGATTGCTCTAATAGAACCCATTCCAGGCTGGCAGTCTTTCTTTCCCCACATCTCCTTTCTTCTTGTTTCAAGTTACAGAGCTGTTGTATTAAAGGTGCTCCTTATTTCCATTAAGGAAAAACAATATTTGCAAAAAAAGTTGCTTGGTTCATTGCACCTGCCTTCTGATAATTATTGACCTTGTCACTTTGTTATCTCATTGTTAAATATACAGAGAAAGATCCCGGAGTCCATTAGTCTCTGCAGGTGAGAATGTATTTAACTTGTGGGAGAAAACAAAATTATTTACCTGAAATGTTTGTTCTCTGACTAATAATGTTATCACATTGATCCACCCTCTATGCCCAATGAGTCCCCAAAGGTTTTTGTATTGAGAAAAGAAGCATTAGGAAGGGCTTAATTCACATCTATAACTAAGGGAGCCGGTTGGGGGACCTTGGTAATACTTATTTGGAGACTGATGAAATTTAAAAGGATTGCAGGCATAGAAGCCTGCAGATCTTTTATGAAGAGTGAAACTTTTTTCTGGTCCATGGGACATCCCATTGTATCACTGCCACATCTCCTTTATCCCGAGTGAGGCGGAAAAGAAGATGCCCTAGAAGAGGACTGTGCTGCAGGGTCCCTAATGTCAGCAAACATGTATGTAGTAAAAATACACTGTTTATTATTATTATTATTTAATCCTCACAGCAATCTCGTGAGGTGGATGTCATCCTCACTCTCATTCTATAGCTGGCATGACAAAGGCTGGGAGAGGTAAATGAGTCGGGTGTTAAACCAGCCCTCGGACTCCAATCCTGAATTTTCCTCACCCTGCTGCACAGAGCACGGGCAAGAAGGCAGGCTCAGCAGACCTGCCAACTTGTTTACATGTTTCATGTTTCAGTTATGGACGTCGTTTGGACTTGTCGATTACAATAGTCAATTCAAAGGATTGTGAATTTCTTTCCATTGACTATTAGCACCTGCAAACTAATCATGCTACAGAAGACATCCTTACGGCTATTGAAATTATCCAGTAAATCTAAATTCTTGTTTTGCTTCTTACAAGGTCCTGCTTGACTTGGAAAAACTGGCTGTTCCATTTCTTTTACTATATTTAGCTGCCTGGAATGGTAACTTCTACCTGCTCTTTGAGACTTTGGCTCAAAGCCAAGGGGGTTGCACCAGGGAAGGGTTAAGTGTCTGAGTTTAGGGTGTATCTTGTGTCAGCCGTATTTATAAGGGCAGCATTTTGAGAGAAATGCTGCCACATGGCTGAAGAAAATACTGGTTTGCAAACAACACTTGGTGTTGTTTGCTCTGATTTTACTCATTACTCCCATCTGCCCCCCAACTAGTCTTCCTTGATCAGCTGTTTTTTTGGTCTCTTGTCACTCTAAAATAGAGTTCTATCTTTTCTGCTAGAATCTGCGGCAAATCATCAACTTTGCTCCTTTCAAAAAAAAATTCTGATGCCATACGCTGGGCACCAAGAAAAGCTGGCCAGCATCTCTTCTGTGTGTGATAGAATCATTGCATTCTCTGCCTTGAGAGGCCCCGAAAGGCCAGCTTGTTCTTTCTTTCTTGTTCCTGTGTTCCTGATATGGACCCATTAAAAATAGCTCAGAAAAAGGCATCACATTTATTAACCCCCTTAAGAAAGTAGTCTAACTTCCTTTTATTATTAATTCTAGTGTTTAGCAATTTAGACTGTGTTTAAATCGCAGAAAAAAAGCAGATGATGACAACATTGACAGACTCTGTGGCCATCTTCCTGTTTGTTTTGGCCCAATACACAACCAGTTGAGTTGACTGTGTAAACATCATCTATTCATGTGGAAGAAGACACCAGATTGGCTTATGTGACCCCCCAGGTCACAATGAAAGAGCTAACCTCATTGTCAGTAAATGTATCAGGTGCCTAATCTCAAACCCCCAAGGGTGTATCAAGCAAACCTCCTCTGAAGCTGCCCTAAGGAATTGGAAATAGTGTCTTGACATTTACTATGTAAGAAACCTCCGTATGTGTTGGAAGGTAAGAAACTTTGGATTCTCAGAATAAATCATCAGAGACCTCTTTTCTGCTCAAGTCCTCCTAGGGCCCTAAAATTGCTCATTAAATGAAATTGCTTATAAACAATTTAGGACAAAACGTAATAGTTCCAAGCATTTGGTAACAATGAACTATTCTTATTCTTATTCTTATTTAGAAAAACCAGTTCCAGAGCTTACAATGAGCCTCCAACCAGAGCAGGACAAAAGGAGGTGGTGGAACAAGACCAAGGCGATGGTGTCAGAGCCAAGCCACTGGCCCGATCATTCCCACTGACAACTGTCACAACTTTAGGACAGGCATGTTCTCTCACTAGTCACACCTACCTCTGTGCAGTACGGCAATGTGCTTCCATTTCACTGAACCACTTAGTAATCTGTTTCCTATTATCCATAGTTGACCTCCTCATTCTCGAATCCTCTTGTTTGAAGGCCCTGGCTTAAGACCATATCAGGGGTGTCCAACCTTTTGGCGTCTCTGGGCCACGCTGGAAGAAGAGTTGTTTTGGGCCACCCATTAAATATATTTCAACATGTAATCACAGACAGAATCTCATATTGCTTTAACTAAATTTATGACTCTGTGCTGGGCTGCAATCATAGCCATCCTGGGCTGCATGTGGCCCGTGGGCCACAGGTTGGACAGCCCTGCTGCTTCATTACCATCTGCAGCAGAAGTGTCTGGATCCAGATGGCCTGTACCGTCTGAGCGAAGGGCTGTTCCTGGTTGGGTTCATCAGATCCCTTAAGCACCTGATCAGATGAAATGAGGTGAGAGACCCACACTAATGCTCTGAGCAGGGCAGTGTCGTTGGCCACCATCAGAGCTGGCAACAGGATGATTCATTTTGAGTGAATGAGGAAGCTCTTTGAGCTTTTATCATTTTGCTCACCTGTCTGAAAATGTGACATTTTAGAGGGCTTTGGATTTAATTTTATTACCAGTCCTTTTTGAATTAGCTGTACTTGTTACAAAGTTCATGGGTGATGACAAGGTCTTTATTGGGATTTCAAGGTAAGACAGGCTTTTATTCTCCTTTAAAATTTTTTTTTCAATTACAGTTTACTTTCAATATAACTTTGTATTAGTTTCAGGTGTAAAGCATAGTGGTGTGATGATCGTATACTTCACAAAGTGTTCCCCCAATATTTCTAGTACCCACCTGGCACCATACATAGTTATTATACTATTATTGACTATATTCATTATGCTGGACTTTACATCCCTGTGACTGTTTTGTAACTACCAATTTGTATTTCTTAATTCCTTCACTTTTAAAAAAGATTTTAATTATTTATTTTTAGAGTGAAGGGAAGGGAGGGAGAAAGAGAGGGAGAGAACCATCAGTGTGCAAGAGATATATCATCAGTTGCCTCTCATACCTCCCACCCTGCCCAGCTGGGGAGCTGGCCCACAACCCAGGCATGTGTCCTAGCTGGGAATCGAACCAGAGATCTTTTGGTCTGCAGGCTGGCACTCAATCCACTGAGCCACACCAGCCAGGGCAATTCCTTTACCTTTTTTCACCCAGTCCTCCAACACCTTCCTCCCCTCTGGCAACCACCAGTCAGCTCTCTATATCTGTGAGTCTTCTCATAGTTTCTTTGTTGTTTGTTCATTTATTTTGTGCTTTAGATTCCACATATAAATGAAATCATATGGTATTTGTCTTATTCTGGCTGAGATATTTCACTTAGCATCATATCCTCTGGGACCATACATTTACTGTTGGCAAATGACAAGATTTTGTTTTTTTTTATGGCCTAGTAATATTTCATTGTATATATGTACCACAACTTTTTTCCACTTGTCTGTTGATGTGCACTTGGGTTACTTCCATATCTTGGCTATTGTAAATAATTCTGCAGTGAACATAAGGATGCATATATTCTTTTCAACACTTGTTTGTTGATTTATTGATGATAGCCATTCTGGCAGGTGGGAGGTGACATTTTGATGTGGTTTTAATTTGCATTTTGTCCTTTTTATTGAATTTATTGGGGTGATGCTGGTTAACAAAATTATATAGGTTCCAGGTGCACAATTTCACGTCAATTTGCATCTCTCTGATGATTACTGATGTTGAGCATCTTTTCAAATGTTTATTGGCCCTCTGTATAGGACAGGCTCTTCTGAAGTCACCTTTAGTTTCTGTGATGTGCTTAATGGGCTGTGAGACGTAGCAGTTTCTGGGCAACTCATCTTCCCCGCTCTCCCTCTCCCACCCCCACAACCACTGCAGGATCAGCATTTTCTTTGCTGCAGTCCTGCCAGGCCTGGAAGTAGATCAGTAGATTGATGGCCTTAGTCTTTATTCTCTTGGGGCTAGCATGTGTCTGCTTACACACCAGTTGAATCTGGTGTGCCAGATGTGAATGCTGTGTGACCTCCCTGTTGGAGCCTCTCCTTTCCCTAACATGCTGGCTTCTGACTCAGTTTACCAGCCTAGCTTTCCAGGTGGTTTTAGCCCACTCCCTCAGCTCTTACCTCTTCTCTCCTGTGGCCTACTCTCTGGACTCTCTACTGACTGAGCTCACAGCACATAGAGTGTATGTCCTGTGAGGCCAACAGTGGATCTCTAGCCTTAAACTGCCTGGGTTGAAAGGTGGCTGGACCGCCTTGAGTTTGGGCAAGGGACCTAACCACTCCTTAGTTTGGTCATCTTACTTCTTCTTTCTTAGTATCTACCTCATAGCATTGTGAGAATTAAATGAGACAACATGTGTAGAAAGAAAGGGCTTAGTAAGTGTAAGCTGCTTTCATTATGATTATCACTGGCTCACTCAAAGCCATGAAACCGTTCATTGCCTGCTCGATTCCAGATTTTGCCTGTTACGTAAGGTTGAGTTCGCCACCTTCTCTGGGCACTGTCCATTGCACTGCTTAATGCGTGAGTTCCCAGCTGCTTGTCCTCCCTCTTCTTCATCCCCCAGCCTCCTTGGAAGTAGGCTGTGTTCTAGGGACCCTCAGACCTCTTCCCCCACCAGCCTCATTTATGACCATTTGTTCTCTTCAGTTCTTGCTTTTTTTTTCCTGATTGAATCGACAAGTTCCTTCAACTTTATTGGCTTTAGTTTGCAATCACTCAGTCATCTTTCTGCCTTTACTTTAATTTAAACCTTCACACTGAATAATAAAGGTAAACAACTTTATCCTGGTGATACAATATCTTTTAGAAAGTGCTGATAAGATTCTGAAGCTCTAAGGTAAATTGGGTATGGTACCATTCACAAATACCGTTTGACAGTGATCAGTCAGTCACCCTCTACGAGGGGTCTTTCGGAGTAAAAAAGTCAGATCTTCATTTATGATGACTCTCTGCGTGGTGGCAGGACAGCGTCCCTGGCTGCAAAGAGGGAAAGGTGACGGGGGCAAGAGTGGTGGGAAGGCAGAGTGACTGTAGTTCAGAGCTCATGTTCTCTGCATATCTCTGTGGTAAGGTTGTCTGCTGGGCGTAGCGGTTATTTCAGGACATTCTAGGGCAGCAAAAGTGACAGAATGGCAGAACAGGAAGGGCAGTTTCCCCAGCCTTACGTACAAATCACTCAGGGAAGAGTCACATCTTAAATCTTTATACACTAATATCTTAATATCATGGGAAATCACATGAAACTATGTTTCAAAATGGTTTGTATATTTTAGTACATTTAACTTATATGTTAAAACATTAAAAAGGAAAAATAAAGCATAGCTTTATACAGAAATAGAGTGGAAATTCAGAAAATCATAGTGAACTCAGCAATTGTTACTAAGAATCCAGCCAGTAGCCAGCATCCGCCAAGGCGCTGTGGATACAGAAGTCGGCTGAGACAGTCTCCAGTTCTCAGAGAACTAACTCCTAGTGCGGTGGAGGCCCAGGGCGAAACACAGCACTGAGTGAGCACTGCCCCATGTTGTGGGTGGTCTCTCAGGCCAGATTTCCTCCAGGTATTAATACAATGGGGCAAAGGTTGGGCTGGCTCTGGAAAGTGTTATTACCAGGTTTTCTCTTTTTACCCTTGCTTTTCATGACCTTAGAGTTTAATTGTATGTGTGGCTGTCGTGCAAGTCATCTCAAATCCTTCTGGGAAGTAGAAATATCCATAACAATCAATCAAGAAAGATAATCCTCTGGAAAAGCAAAATTTGAATACATGAGACATAGTTAGAGTAATCTTACACCATTAGGTATAAGACACCCCTCAAACGAGTATTCTGTTCAGAAAAAAAATCTCAGAGTGAATTAGCTGGAGGACTTGTCAGAGGTCATGTATTTTTCTGACTCAAAGAGATTATCTCTGGGTAATTTCCTTGCATTCATATGTCAATCTTCTGTTCTTTTTACTCTAGCCAAGGCACAAAGAATCTGGCCAGGATTATGAAGGAGGGTTTTCCAGGTGCGAAGGCTGGTGAAATTCTGGTTCAGGGATATTATAGGAGGGGGACATAGGGTCTGCCTAGTAAATAAGAAGGAGATGGTTAAAAACTTGATCCCATGTCTAATTTTACGTCTCATACCAGGGAGTGGGTTGAAGAAGTAAGCTTTCACTCAGGAGCTCCAAAGCACAATCTGATGACTACATACAGCGCAAATGTTTCCCATTCCAAAAATCAAGACAGGGAGATATTTTGTTTGGGCCTCAAAAGCACTGCATTAAACTAGACAAGTAGTGACAGAAGTCAAAGAATGCTGTGATGGAAAGCACCAAGTTACTTGTATGGGTTTGCATTTCTTTACATGTTATTTTATGTTGTTTTAAAACTGTATTTTATACTGCTTACAAGCAGCAATGTTAATGAATAATTTTCCATTTATATTGTTAGTTTAGTAACTGCTTCTTTTATATAAAAGGAAAAAGTGGCTCAATTTTATGCTAACTATTCTGAGAGATTGCCTGGTGAAAGCCAGCTGGAACACACGATGGAAATCCTGGGCTTTATTCTGTGCCCTTGTGGCAACAACACAAATTGCAGGCATAGCCACCCTACCTGGGCAGAATTAACCAGCCTTGCAAATCCAATCGTACTGAGTGACAGTAAGCATTAAATCACACCAGGGATTGGTGGGCAAACACTTTAATTTTTTTTAATTTATTGATTTTAGAGACAGAGGAAAGGGGATGGAGAGAGAGAGAGACAGAGATTGAGAGAGAGATAACAATTTGTTGTACTTATTTATACATTAATTGATTCTTTTTTTATATTTTTAAAAATATTTTATTGATTATGCCATTACAGTTCTCCCATTTCCCCCCTTCATTCCTCTCCACCCTGCACACCCCCTCCCATCCACACTCCCCCTCTTTAGTTCATGTCCATGTATCATAAGTTCTTTAGCTTCTACATTTCCCACACTACTCTTGCCCTCTCCCTCTCTATTTTCTCCCCACCGTCTATGCTACTTATTCTCTGTACCTTCTCCCCACCCTCTTCTCCCACTCCACTGTTGCTTTCCACGTGACCTCCATTTCTGTGGCTCTGCTCCTGTTTTAGGTGACTGCTTAGTCTGCT
>PVKM010008465.1:0-38922 GCA_004027735.1 Carollia perspicillata
TATTTGGCCATGACTGGTTTTGTTTCTCAACAGGTATGTAGCTCATTATTTTATGTACTAATTATAATTACTTGTCTCTTCTTTGCCAATTTTGAGAGTGCTTAACAATTCCTAAACACCAGATCTCTAACAAACTACTTACTACGGTAAAATACAGGGTAAATAACAAAACAAATTCAGTTACCTTCACGGTCTTTTAGAGTCTTATTGGGATCTTTAAAATTATTTTCAAGTTTTTTCCTTTTGTATAAAATATTAGCCAAAGTACAATTTATAAAGAGTATCATCAGCCAGTCAGAAAAAGAATTGAATGGTCCCTTGTTCTCACCACTTAATATTCTCTGTTCTAAATTATTATTTTAAATTATTTTTGGATGGCCTTAGGAACGGCTTTTTTCAGAAAAATTGCAAGTACTTGGGCAGGATGAATGAATAGCCTTAAAATGCTCACAGTCTTTGACTACTTCTAAGAATTATTCCTTGTGTGTGTGTGTGTGTGTGTGTGTGTTTCACTTTTGTCTCTTCAGCGCCAAATACAGTGTCTGGCATACAATAGGGGTTCAATATTTATTTAATTAATTACTACATAGGGAAAAGAGTTCACTCAATCTAAATATCTAGCATTAAGGTGTTGAGTAAAATAAATTATTATATATTATACACCTTTAGAAAGTAATGTCAGTCAACATTTATCGACATGAAATGACTTTTACAATAAAGTATCAAGTTACAAAATGATACGATTTAATTTTGTAGAAGTAAATTTTAAAATATTTTCAGAATATATTTTATACTATAATATTGAGTGTGATATGTATGAGTTATAAGATTCAACTGTATTTCTCTTCATTTGTGTTTTCAAAACTTTTTTCAAAGGCTGCATACAAAAGTCCTAGAATAAAATCAGTGAATTTTAATAAAATTATAAGGTAAGGAAAAGATTAAAGGTAAAATTTTCTCTATTTTATACAGTAAACTATAGTGTTTTGAGGCCATGTTGGAAAAGGAGAGACTTTGTCTTTCAGGTTAAGTGATACAACATGTGGGGCTTCGTTCAGCAGAGTCAGGAGTTGGGGAGAGGGCAGATGGGGCATTGAATGGAGAGGTAAAACAAGGTTAGATGGAGTGGGTGCCTGTTGAAACTGGAGGATGAACAATGGATTTTATATATGTGTTGTCTCTGGCTTTTGTGTATGTTTTAAAGTTGATATCATAGGCAGTTTTTAAGATTAGATTCTTTGGGGTGGCATTGGTTAGTAAGATTATGTACATTTCAGGTGTACACTTTATAGTACAACATCTGCATGTGTCGTTATGTGCTCACACCCCCAGGCCCGGGCTCCTTCCGTCACCATGACCCGGTCCCCTCACTCTCTTTGTCCTCCTCTCATCCCCTTGCCCCTGCGGTCCCCATTCTGTCATCTGTGTCTATGACTTTGTTAGCTTTGTTTGTTCATTTGTTGCTTTTGTTTTATACCCCACCTATAAGTGAAGGAGAATTATTCCTGAGAAAACATAAGAGGTGTTTTATTATAGAAGCAAAGCTTTTCAACAACAGTGGCTTTCTTTTAGAATAGAAAAACCTAAAAACCAGCTAAAATGTCTAATAGAAAGGTATAATTAAATAAATTATATGTCAGTCTATTAAATATTCATTAAAGTATTTTAAAAAACATTTAATTGTAAGTGAAAAAATCAGAGTATTCAATTCTATATTTTTGTTTAAAGAGACATATATATATTTTATACATGAATTTAGAACATGAAGGCAGGTAAGCCAATGTTGAAAGCTATCATCTAGTGTATAAGATAACATATTTTAAAATGATTTTTATTTTTCTCTAAATAGCATATATTATTTTTATAATAAAAAGGCCAAAATCCTTCTTAAAAGAGAGTCATTTTAAGGTGTGAGGTTAATAATGAAATTAGAAAAATGATTTTGCTGTGAGGATTATTTTGACAGTTTGAAGGAAAGCTAATGCTTTGAAAGCCCTAAGCTGATAATTAAATTTTATCTTTTAATATTTGGAGGATCTGTAGCTTTAGACAGAGCTGGAGTCTCCTTCATCTTGAACCTGGGTGAGCCATAGAGAATCACTTCCAATGAGATATGTTGGAGTTATTGAATAGTATGTGAGTGGTCTACGTGTTTAAAATAGGAGAGAATTAGCTTTAGCTGCTATCAAAATGTAAGTAAAATATAAAACATTCCAGTGGTGAATATGGACGATTACCTAAAAATGTTTTAACACGTAAAAAGATTCCTAAAGGGATCCTTTAAGAAGCACATGTTCCTTTCGCATCCAACTATTCAATGTAGAAATAATCGACTTTCAAATAGTTTAAAAGACATATTTACTATGCAAATCATAAATGTATTCATTTTGACATAAAGTAGAAAATGTAGCCTTTTGTGGCCATTTTTCTACTCAGCAATACCATATAGCTAAAAGTTTATTAGTCTTAAATGCCAAATATTAGTTGGAGTATTTTAAAATTATTTGAAAAGCTGGTTAGTTTAGCGAAGGAGAAAGTTTTCCCTTTAGACATGAGTAAAATCTCAGGTTGGATTGGTGCAATATTCCCGGTCGCACTTTTTGCTGTGTTGGCGCATACTTCTCACTGGCGCTGGTTCCACAGCACCTCGCGGGCTGTCGTGCACGGCAGGGACGTCACACCAGTCTGCAATGCTCTCAGCTGCAAGCCACACAAGGCCCGACCAACAGTGACCTTAAGAAATCCGGATTCAGTTCTCCCACACAATAAGCAGCTGAAGGTCTGCGTTTCTGTCGCGGGTTCAGTCCATCGGTGGTACTGTCTCTGCAGTTCTCTGGCCTTTCTTGATGGTTGCAAGATGGCTGCTGCAGCTTCGAGCCTGTGCCTCCATGGAGAGGTGCAGAGCCGGGTAAAGGTGGAAAGGAGGCTGACTTGGCAGTGGCTCTAGCTTTTCCTAGGAAAACAAGGTTTTCCCAGTGACTTCCAAAACAGTTGCCAGCTCCTGTGTCATTGCTGGAACTGAGTTATATGGTGCCCCCCAGCTCCGAGGAAGGTGGGGAAACAGGAAATAGAATAGTTATAATTGCCTTAGACTGTGCATTCCTAAACAGGAGGGAGGTGAGGAATGTGGTAGGGACTGGGTGCAGGTGGGTGGTGGGTGAGGGTGGGGTGGTGCTGCCGTTATTCCTGAGGGGGAGAATAGTATTTGTGGGGGGCGGGCAGAAGAAACTCTGACTCTTTATGTATAAAGCACAGATGTATGTGCAGTGCATAAACAGACTTACATAGTATATCTATGGTATTAAAATTTCATGGGTGGAGTGATTAGGAAAAAAGTGTCTAAAAATGCTCTTGGGGGTGTGATAATGAAAACAAAAATGTTGAGAAATAGCGATCTAGCCCAAGCATGATCCTTTTTCTGAGGTTTTGAACTATGTCTTACAAACAAAATTGGATTCTATTACTGATGACAAAGAGAGGCACGGATATTGAGTAGAAAACTAACAACGTCTGCTACAGATAATGTCATAAATTAAATTAATGAACAATTCATACTATCCTGTTACATTGGTCTTTTCTCATTGGACTGTAAACTTCTTAAGAGTAGGTACTGTGTCCTATATCCTTGTGTATTAGTACAGTGGGCTCTCTCTCTCTTTCTCCACACAAACACACACACACACATACACACACTCACACACACAGAGCACTTGAATATACAGCATTTGAGTAATATGCTCAAATTGGTATTTGAGGGTATTGGTCTAGCTATAAAACATATGTTAGATACAATGTAGTCTGTTCCATTCAACCTACAAAATATATATGTATGTATGTATGCATATGTACAATAGATATATTCACATATATGCATACAAAAATGCACATGTATACATGTACATGCATATATACAGACTATATTGTACCTAACATATGTTTTATAGCTAGGCCAATCACCCTCAAATACCAATTTGAGCGTATTACCCTACACCGAAGCCTTCGGTACTTTCCAATTCCATAAAGACACCAGGTCCAACTTCTCATTCTCATCTCCTACCACTCCTCGGCTATATACAGTCTGGGGTCCAGGCACACTGATCTGCTCGGGCCCTAAACACATCTTGGGTCTCAGTCTTCTGGTGTTTGCGTATTCAGTTCCCTCTCTTTTTACCTTTCACACTCCTTTCTCCTCAAGACTGTTCGAAGTCATCCTCTGGGAATTCTTAGGTGGTTCCGCTTGTCAAGAAGACCTTTTCCTTCCTCTCCAACCTTTTCAACTCCCTCTCTTCACAGCCCAGATTAAGTCCTTTGTCCTCCGTGAGTTATTTGCAGGGCGCCCAGCCCATGCATGCCTCCATCCTCTTTCTATTGTTTCTGGCTGGTTTCCATTCTTTGGTGTATCTAATTAAGTAACTAGGTGTACCCGGTGTCTTTACTTGTTAGTTGTCTGACTCAAGCATCTGTATCTTGTCTCAAAAATAGGCTAAATTCCTGGAGAGCAGGGAATCTCTTACCATGTCCAGTGTAAGTGCTGTGTATCGAGGAAGCAATGAAGAAAAGCTGGTTTATTAAGTAAATAGATAAATAGCAATAGATGAAATAAGAACCAATAAGTAGTTGGAAATTCCGTTTTCTGTGCAGTTCTCAAATCCACTGTATTTGTATTTTAACATAAATATACCCAACACGAGGGGGCTTCACTCACAAGAGAAAAATCGAAAGGCCCGACTTAAGAGCGAGAAGCTGCCCACCAGTTTTCTTCTGCCTTCCAATGCCTTAGCCTCTCTGCATGTAAAGCTCGGGGCTCTGAAGTTAACCAGGAATAGGTTATTTAATTTCTCTGGGCCTCAGTCATCACATCTGCAGCATGGGAAGAATATTCTCTACCGTGTGGGGTTGTGAGGATACAATGCTTCAGGATCCGGTACCCGGGAGCCACTCAGCGAGTGGTGCTGTGAGTGGCTCGTCCTACCAATACGCCTTTGCTTCACTGCAATATGCCTCTGCTTTACTGAATTTCCCTCTTAACGTTCCCTTGAAGAGAAGCGGTCACTTAAATATACTAGTTTAAAAGGCATTTCTGTACACAGAGTTGGAATAAGAGTAGTATCCACATTTCATAGCATCGTGAGCTGGAATGAAACCCTGTAGTTTTATGAAGGATGAAAGGCACACCCAGAGAAGGTGAGTAGCTTGCTCCTGGTTCCAAGGCCAGCAGCGGAATGAAATCGAACCCAGAGACACTGACTCCTGACTGGGGCTTTTTCTTTTTTTTCTTTCTGTGTGTAGGGTTGCCAGATCTAGCAAAAACAAAACAGAAAAACAGAATGCCAGTTAGATGTTACATTTCGGGTAAACAAATATTTTTTATTGTAAGTATATTCTATGGCCATTAGTTAAAGAAAAAAAACACCTATTTGAAGAGCAGATTAGAAAAAACAGTGGTACAGGGGACATCTGATACGTAATTATGCTCACCAGCAATCTGTTTTTATAAGCACTGAGAACTTGCCTTTATAAGGGGAAAATGGCACTTTGGGGAAGTGAGGCTGATGATTTGTTAAAAAGTTGTTTTATAATACAAATTATGAACACATCTAAACTGAGCCCATCGTGCCCGTCACCCAGGTTTGGCAATCGTCAAGATATGGCTGTGTTTGTTTCGTGCATTTATTTGCCTTTCTTCGCTGAAGTGGTTTGACGTACATCTCAGATATCAATCAGGTCCCTTTATCCATATATCCTATGCATCTCTAAAATCAAGACTATTTTCTTACACTGCCATGCTGCCATATTCCACCTAACAAAATTGGCAGAAGTCCTTCGGAATCTTCAAGTACCCGATCCATAATCATATTTCCCCGATTGTTTCAAAAATATCTTTTTTACAATTAAACTTGGTATCCAGAGTCCATCCATTATATGGTTGTCATGTCCCTTAAAGTATCTTTAATGTTATTTTTAATGGCAAAAATGAAGTGATGAAGAAAGACACTGGTTGATGTCATGGGGAGGTTTTATTAGATTCAAAGCAGACTGATGGCTCTTACTCTGGCGTTGCAAAGACTAAAAGAGGTTTCCAAAACAGCGCTGTCATAAATTATTGTTTATGAGCTAATCAATTATGGTAATTCTATTACTTTGTTTATACTAGATGAAAAAGGAAGTAGAGAAGGAGAGATATTTTTTTGTTTCTTTTTTTAGCTGATTTTTTGGGGGGTGCTGAAGCTGCTTCACATGTAAAATGAGAATAATAATATAATAACCCTTACTTCCCAAATTGTGAAGCTCAAATGAAAAGCTGCTGCGAAAGCTGAGCTTAGCCGTCTCCCAGTGTCTCTCCAGTCTGACTGTGCTTCTGAGTCATCTCGGCACTTTAAAAATAGTTTCTTGGGTTCTTCCCAGACCCACTGAATGAGAGTGCCCCTGTGGGGGGCCTGGGAACACACCTGAAGCAGCCTCTCAGGGTGATTTTGATGATGATCACATGTGGGGAGCAGCAGCTTCACCCCTCTGGACCTCCATGGCTGTATCTTGAGTTGTGAATAACGATACTTCCCAGGGCTAATGCCACTTCACAGCACCGTGGGGCGGGTACCAAAGGGAGGCTTTGGTACACTGAACGCTTCCTTAGCACCTTAGTCATGAGCAGCATTATAAACACAGGTGATCCTTATTCGCTCGGTGGACAGTTGACTTTGGGATGGATTGGCATTCCTCAGCTTACTTTGTCCCCTGGGCTGGATGCATAGAGTGCCCAGTACATATTGAAGGAATGAGCACATGAATGATGTTATTGAGAAGTTAGACCAGTGACTCTTCAGATCATCAGTCCACAGACAATACAGGACACTGATAGGCCACCACTGCTTTCTGCTTCAGCAGGGGCCCAGAGAATGGGATTAATGCCCAGTAGAATGTATCTTCCAATGTCTCACCTCTCTCTGTACACAGTTTTTGCTTTTGGTGCAATGTCCTCCCCTTCCAATCAAAACTGGCTTCAAGGAAAGAGTGTGACTGGAAGCACGTTCATATAAAGTAGAACTGATAAAAAGAGCTTGGCCTTCCAGGGACATTCGCATTTCAACAAAGCCCCAAGCTTCTAGAGAAAGGGCTGTTTCCACGGTGAGAGAGATGTTCGGCAGAGAAGGGACTTCCCATCACCCCCGGTGCCACCCCGTGTAGGCAAGTACCTTCTAGTACGGGGACATGCTGGGTGCTTGCTGTGCCGGCTGGCTGGGAAGGCTAAGGGCCAGACTCTCTGGCAGGGACCCCTGGCAGTAGGGATGGTAGCTGCTGATGATGGATGGGGGAGCTGCCTCCTTGTCCATCTCCCTGTGGGCAGGGTTGCCCTGAGCCAGGCCTCTCAGTTATCCCAGATCAAGAATTGTGCTGTGGGGGGTCTGATGAGAAGATCTTGAGCTACGGTTCTTCCACAAAATTCGGAGGCCTAAACATTCAGTTCTGTGCACAAGTAGCAGTGATGATGACTCATCCTTGAGAAGACACTGTAATTCAGCCAGGAGACTGTCACTGCCGGAAGAAGACAAGATAACAGATGTTCATGTGATGGAGCGAGGAAGCCCTTTATCTCGTTATGTGTCCAGAGGCACAAAAAGGAGGGGGCATCGTTCACCCACTGCTAGTTGACTCTATGACAGTGAAGTTTTCTGGGACCTCATTTTAGAAAATAGCAAGCGTGGGTCTCACTTTTCTAGTCCCTGATCACACACACACACACACACACACACACACACCCCTTAGGCCAAACTAGTAAGCCTCATAGGAAATAGAACATTGAAGAGTTCACTGGGAGGTTTTCAAATTTAATCTGGCCAGGTAAGCACTTTGGCAATGACAAAGCAGCTGGGAGCTTTCTGATGGGTGTCAGCATAGCCTATGGGAGTGTTACCAGACATGGGCACAGTGTGGACCCTGGTAGCTGGAGGAAGATGGAGTGAGGTGAAGGGGTTATTTCCTGGTGTATTTCAATTCACTTTGGGAGTATGGATTTAAGAAGGTTGGCTAATGCTGATGTCCTGGGTCGTTCCTTTTGGAGTCTTACTACTGTATCTTGAAAGTAATTTCGTGTGGGCTTGTACCACTAAGGCAGGACGAGGGTAGCCTAGTACATGAAGATGACTAGAGAGGCATCTCCCGAGAAACTGGATTTATATGAAAGTGTCAGTCAGAAAGAAGAAGGCCGGTCATCCGTGGAAGAAGGAAACACGCAAGGCTGAGAAGCATGCTTTCGCAGTGTTCACCCAGGCACTGCAGTGGAGGGAGAATCGCGGCCAATGGACTTCCTGTGTTCCGATCGCACTCACAAGACCGTAGGGAGGAAGTGAGCCAGAGAAGCTTCACACGTTCTTGACCACTTTGGTGCTCAGTGACAAGAGGAGAGACGTTCCCACAGCTCCTGACAGTGGCACCCACCTCTACGACGTGAGAAGCCTCGCATCTCAGGATCTTAGTTTCCCCAGGAATTTTTCTAGCATGCCGAGCAGGAGGCTCTCAGCACAATCCTAATCACTGGAATATTCCAGTTTTCTTCTTTAAATTTTTTTTTATTTGAGTGGTGTCTGAAAGAGCCCTGCTGTGAGGAGCATCAGACTGAGTAAGAGAGGGACTTCAGATGCAGGGAGGCCCCCCCGTTCTGCTGACAGAGGAGGTGACTGTGGCAGGAGGGAGGACCTGGAATTATTCAAGGTCACATCTTAGTCAGGAGTGGAGCCTGGCCCGGGAGCCTGGCCTCCTGTGCCACACTTTCTTGAAAGTGCTGATAGAATATTATCTGGTGATAATAGCAAATGTGATTTTTACCCAGGAAGGACCTGCAGGACATACTTACAGTTCCTTTTACAAATAATCGTGAGTTATTTACAACTTTTTTTGTTATAAAAGCAGTATATGTCTATAAAGGAAACTTAGAAAATATACATAAACTCAAAGAGAAAAAAATATGTAATTGCACCATTAAAAACATGTTTAACATGTTGATATAGTTCCTTTCTCCTCACTCTACTTTTATAGAAAATCAAGATCATATCGCACATATTGTTTTGAACTTGGTTTTTTCATGTAACTTTGTTGTCAGGCACTTTTCCCTACATTACTGAATATTTTCTAAGATAAGGAATTCAATAATAAAGGAGGTGTTTTTTTTTCTCCTTTGAAAACTTACCCTGTGTGGCAAGTTGTATTTAACAAGTGGAGACAAACGAAGGCAAAAATAAAACGATGGCAAGCGCATGCCTACCGTTTTCAAAGATGCTGACACCAGCTGCGCTGGGGGAGCCACGAACTGGACATAAAGGGGGAACCCGAGACTCCCCGTAGGAAAAGTGGGGGATGGAGGGAGAGGTGCAAGTCACTCTGCGGAGAGCGGATGGTTACTCTGCAGGGGGATGGAGGGAGAGGTGCAAGTCACTCTGCGGAGAGCGGATGGTTACTCTGCAGCCTTCCGGACGGGGCCGGTACTACTTGCTCTTCCGTGGACGTCTGGTCAGTGATTTTTTTCAGTTGTTTGACGGTCGTAGGAGATGCTTCCATCAGGCCTGAGAACTTCTGTCTGTGGCGTGGGCATTTGGGAGGCCCATGAGAGATGTGGACCACGGTTGCATTTTCGTCCAGAAAAGCCATGAGGATGCCTTAGAGAACAGAGGGATTTTGCGGGGCTTAAATGACAATCATCTGTGTGCCCCTTGGCCACCTTGGCCTTCTAGTCGTTCTGCCGCTCAGGTCTGTAAATGGTCTGTGTTTTCTCCTGGGTGCCAGGCACCCATGTCTCTCTGTTACAAATTATGCTGAATTATGCCGGGACAGTCTAAATTGGACTGGGACATGTTTCCAGGAGTAGAGATCCAAATTCTGTTTCTCTCTTGTGTAAATCTAGGATGGTTGCCAGGGAACGCAGTCTTGAAAACAGACACCTGCTGGGGGGCCCCTAGCGTTCAGCTGGGCTGATGAGCCCAAGCTGATGGCTTTTCAGTATGCATGTGCCTGGGTCACGGTGGGGGGTGGAGAAGGGAGAGCAAGCCAGGCAAGGTGTGAGAAAAAGCCTGGGAGTTGGGGAAGGTCACTTGTGGCGGGAACTTTGAGCTGTCTGCCCCCTCACCCTCTTCTCTGTTAACATCTACTCCCAAAGCAGCTTGTGAGACCCCTGCTGTCATAGAAACATGAAATATTAGCACTAGAGGGGCCTTAGAGCCAATCGAGTTCAATGTATAATTTTACAGATGAGAACATCAAAGTCTGGAGAGGCTAAATGGGTGAGCAAAGTCAGGTAGTTCCTGCTGGAGCTAGGATTCGAACTTGCCTCTCAGTCCAGGCCTCTGACCACTGCAAGCTGCCTCTACATGCAATATTGACTTTCCATTCGTATTTAATATTATATTTATATTTTCAGATTTATCTATAATGGAGGAGGAGTTGCTTAGTCCTGTATTCAAGGAAGTTAGAATCAGGCAACTCAATACCTGCTGCTAAGGAAAAAGTTTCATGGTATTATTAAGTGAGAAAAGCATCAGGGAGTGTAGCATAGTAGGCTGTGGTGTATATATAAAAACAAGTGTGTGTGTATGATGATTAGTCATACACATCATTCATATATGCATGTGAATGCATGTCAGTGCATAGCTTTGGGAAAATGCACAAGAAACCTAACACAATGGTTGCCTCTGGGAAAATGGCCTGCGGCCCTGTTAGGGCAGCAGCATAGGAAGGGGACGTGTGTTTCACTCTGAACACGTGAATTTTACTGTAGGCATGTACTGACTATTCAACAAAGGAAACAAACAAACATTTAAAGATCACATGTGAGCTCAAATAAGGTTGAAAAATAATGCTTGCTGGGAGTTTCTGGAGGGCCTCTTGGAGGAGGTGGCATTTGAGCCAGGCTCTGGGGCTCAGAGACCTGTAACAGGAAGAGTCAACGCGGGAAAGTCCTGTTTCAGGAGAGAACAGCACACTGAAGGTATTGAGTCGGGAACAGCAGGGAGGGCTTCGGGACGTCACAGGGTCTGGAGAGGTTGTGGCCACGGTTAGGTGGAGTGTAGATGGGGAAAGGAGAAAGGTAATGAGAAAAGACGGCTGGATGGAGGTTATTTTATACTTAATGCAGAGTAAAGGGCTTTTTACAAATTGGCCCAGGTGCTGCTTCCCAAAGTCATCTCCCGCCTGTGCTTTACAGACACAAAAGCCAACCCTCGAGCCTCCAAATTCACAGACCCTTCCCCCGTGCACACCTGGGCACCCACCACGCCTCTGCCCGAATCTGGCCCACCACTCCCACTTTCTTTCCCTCCTCCAAGACCCATTTTTAATGTCGCTCTCCTCCTCCTCGCCCCCTCTCCGAAGATATGAGCACCCTGTCCTCTGCGTTCTCTTGGCGCTTTGCATCCACCTTCATTATAGCGCTTGTCCACTGAGACGTTAATTTGGGGGTGGGAATGAAGCTGAATGTGAGGTCATTTGTAAGCAGAATGTTGCTTCTTTTTTCTCTAATTTAGGATTTTATTCTCTAAGGTCCCAGCTATATGGGGTCTTATTATGGTGAAGCATAGCCATGCTTTCTGCCTTGGCGTGGCCGTCACATCGCCTCTCCCCATGAAGTAATTTCTTCTGACAGAGGAAAAACATGAGGGTCAGAGACATTATTAACTAAGTAAGAAAAAAAGTTTTTAAACCTCTAGGCTTAGCTTAAACTATATTAACTTTTTAAATTATCTTCTGTCCCCATTAGGCTCTTTAAAAGTAAGTCTAGTTGAAAGCCTATTAAAGGCAGATATCCTGACATTTTTTTCCAGACTTCTATGACTTTGGAACTTAATGCAACATTACATATTCATAAGCAATGAATTAAACAGTTAAAAAAAAAGGATTTTGCTCAGGAGTATCCTGGTAGTCTCAGTCATTACGAACTCATTTCCCCATTTCTGGAAGCCCTTGATCAGAAGTCCGGCCTCCATGGAGATGTTTAATCTCACTGCTGTGTGTCATAACTGTGATATAATCCATCTAGAAAGTACATGAATTCCGAAAGGGGATTTAAAAAACCTAAGAAAGGGCGTATACCCTTGTGTCCTTAGGCTCTTCCTCTTTGTTCTTTCTCTCCCTGAGACAATTAGGGAGTACCTGCTCTCCCCAGTACAGTTCTGTTGGCACAGGGAGACATGTATAAGATGAGGGAGGATTCACAGCGAGCCTGGCTTTGCCTGTCATTGCACAGACACTGCGCCTCTGCACAGATGGGGTCCTTTACCAAATTGCCCAGCTGCTTGCTTCTTTTCATTTGCTAGTATGTCGTGGGCACCCTTCCTGCTCAATGTGTGCAGACCAACTTCATTGTTTTTAGTGCTGTGTTGGGCTCTGCCAGGTGGACACGGCAGAATTAACATAACCACTGCCTCATGATGGGCCTTTCAGTTGTCCCCAGGTCTTTTGTTGCTGTTATGAATAATGCAGCAATGGAAATTCTTGCACATGTGTCTTGACTACTTGTGTAGGTATGACAGGCCAGTGTGTTCAAAGAATTGAAATTGCTGGGTTAAAAGATAGACGCTTTAAAAATTTTAATAGCTACTGGAAAGGGTATACCCAGGGCAGGGTGGTAGGTGGGGTCTGCCCTGGGGTAGGCAGTAAGGGAGTACATTATCTGTCAAGAATTTAAAGCCAGTAATAAGACCAATGTTGGTCTGCTTTTTGTCATCACCATGGGCTGGCAGTGATAAAATCAGAGCAAATTCTTAGTGGTGACTTCAGGGGAAGATTGCAATTCCCGCCTTTGTGGCTCTGGACTGTATTCCTGAGTTTACACAGCAGATTAGAAATAAAGAATAATAGCACAGTGATTATAGAGAGTACAGAATAGAACTTGAATTACTTCAATTCTGTTATTCTATGCGACCTTTTGTGTTTGAATTGAAAACAGTGAAGCAGAGTACAAATTGTAGAGTATAATATTTTGATTGATAAATGCAAATTTTAGTTCATACATGAAATATTTTACTGCGTTTGAAAATGCTTTTAAAATTGGAATTTGACCCTGGGTGACAAATACACGAAGTGTGCTGGTGGGTTCTGTCAGCGTGCAAACACGGCACACTTTGCACATCTACCAAGGATGTGTGAGGGTGTCTACTTAAGGGAGGTGTCCTCAAATGTTAGAAACCAGGCCTAGAGTAAGGAAGAAATCACCCACCAGCTGAACAATGTCTTTGCAGTTCCAGCCTTTATTTTGGGGTTAATGTGTCTTCATCTGTTTGGGCTTCTAAAACAAAATGTCATAGATTGTTTCATAGTCATAGGTGACTTGGCAACGATAAAAATTTATTTCTCACAGTCCTGGAGGCTGGGAAGTCCAAGATAATGGCCCGTGTAAATTTGACGTGTAGTGAGGACTCAATTTCTGAATCACAGATGGCGCATTTTCACTGTGTCCTCATGTGCAAAATACTAGGGGATCTTTGGGGTCTCTTTTGTAAGGACACTAATTTCATTCATGAGGGCTTCACACTCAGACCTGGTCTCCTCCCAAAGGCCCCTTGGGGTTAGGTTTCAACATAAGAATTTCAGGGACATTCAAACATTCAGATCATAGCAGATGGCTTAGTTTCATCAAGGCCACAAAGGCAGGTAGGCTTCCTCCAACTGAGAGTCCGTGGGAGGAGAGGTACAGATGGCCTTACAGTCAGGGTTGGAGGCCTGATTGCTGGGGTCAAACCCCGGCCACTGTCCTCACCGGCTGTCATCTTGAGCCAGTTTCTTTAATTCTCTGCACCTTTGTTTTCCCTGCCGTAACACAGGAAGTGATGATACTGACCACGTGGTGCTGCTGTAACGATTACTGAGCTAACTCGCATAAGAACTTCAGTGTCTAGCCCATGGCGAGTGCCCTGTGAGTGTCTGTTGTTGTGCTTACCAACTAAGGCTCAGACATTCTGCCAGGCACGGAGGATAGCTTGTTTCTGATCGCCTTACCAACCCTACAAACTATGCGTCCTTATCCACGTTTTGCAGTTCTGATTATGTGACTTGCTCCAAGTTACACTGCTGATCAGCAGTGGAGATGAGACCCCAACTGAGACCCCAACACCACAACCTGGGCTCTTTGCAAACGAGGGAATATCGACAATTTTGTATGTTGAAACTGAAACCAAATCACCTCACTCTATTCAGTGCTCTGAGCTAAATATCTGCAACAAAATACCTTGACTTTTACAGTTCGAGCAATTTGCACATTGGGCACGTATCTTAACTCTGGAGAACGCTAGAAGGCCTAGTGATTGCTCCGAAGGGAGCTGAGCTCTCTCACAGGAAGGTCATGCAAAGAGAACATCTGTCAGGAAAGCACTTTTACATTAAAACCGGAAACTGTCTTCTGAGTAGAAGTCACCAATTTGGGATATGCATCTAAGCTATCTATGCGGGCTGTGCAGTTAAAGTGTTGAGGAAACGAAGGATGGGATGTAGAGTGTCGATGCGATGCACAGGGTCTGAGAAGACCCTGAGCGGATGGAAAGAGTGCTGACTCAGCCGAGCCTCCCGCCAGCCCCCAGAAGCCAACTTCTCCCTCGTGGGGGAAGTGAGTGGGCTGAACTAGATGACCTTTCAGGCATCTACCCGTGCAGTTTCTTTCCACGCCCCGGGCACATGCTCTTTTACATTCTGTTTGGGGGTTCTCAAGGATGGGGGAGTGCCGGGAGTTTGGGGAATTCCCAGAATACAAACTGCACATATAAAAACTTGTAGCATATTTACTTAACCAAGAAAGGATTAATATCCTTAATCTTTAAAAAGATTTTGTTTATTTATTTATTTTTATTGTTGTTCAAGTACAATTGTCTCCATTTCCCCACCACCACTCCCTCCCACCCCAGCCATCCCCACCTCCCACCCTGGATCCTCCTCCACTTTGGTTTTGTCCATATGTCCTTTATAGCTGTTCCTAAAAGCCCTTCCCCCTTTTTCCCTCCCATTATCCCCTTCTACCTCCCAGCTTAAACCTAGTCACCTCCCAAAGGCCCTTGGGGTTAGGTTTCAACATAAGAATTTCAGGGACATGAAAACATTCAGATCATAGCAGGCATCTTACTCTGCTAAAAAAAAAAAAGAAAAGAAAGGAAAACACTTCATGAGATAACAGAGTGGTTGTATCAGATGAAATTTTAATATTTAAAAAAAGAATAAATAACACTGACAGTGCCTTACTCAGAATGGGCAAACAGCCCTGGTTGGTGTCGCTAAATGGATTGAGCACAGGCTGTGAACCAAAGGGTCACCAGTTCGATTCCCCATCAAGGCACATGCCTGGGTTGTGGGCCAGGTCCCCAGTGGGGGCCATGTGAGAGGCAACCGCATATTGTTTCTCTCCCTCTCTATCTCCCTCCCTTCCCCCTTTCTAAAAATAAAGAAATAAATAAAACCTTTAAAAAATAAATAAATAAAAAGAATGGGCAAACAATGAGTGCAGTGTTGGTTCAGGTGAGGTCAACCCAGATCAATTGTTGAGCATCTTCAAATAATTATTGGTTAAAAACTGTGCTAAAGAAATTATATCCTGCCCTGGCTGGCATAGCTCAGTGGATTGAGTGTGGGCCTGCAAACCAAACAAACGTGGTTCCATTCCCAGTCAGGGCACATGCCTGGGTTGCAGGCCAGTTCCCAGCAGGGGACACATGAGAGGCAACCATACATTGATGTTCCTCTCCCTCTCTCCTCCCTTCCCTTCCCCTCTGAAGATAAATAAATAAAATCTTTAAAAAAATTAAATCCTCAGCTAAAATACAAGTTAAGGAGCAATAGATTCTTCAAGGAAATTCTCAATCCCATCTGCATTGTTTGTACATTTGACACTTGTTACTTTTCATTAATGTTGCGATATTGATAGCATTGTTGTTTCCTGAGTTTGCATTTTTGTAATTATTTTTCTTACAATAAAGTACATAAATCTATGCTACTTTCATTAAGAACCATGTGGGATGTGCAAGAACACTTCATGTGAGGTTACCATTGATATTCCAACATTAAACCCAGTCCTCTTAGCAAATAAAAAAATAAAGAAAACACAAAGATTTTAACAAATCACTAAAAAGTGATGATCACCTTGCTAGAAAAATAGGTAGAGCAGATGACTTACAAAAGAAAAAATATAAGTGGTCAATAATAAGATGAATTTTAATTCTCACTAGTCACTAGTGAAATGCAAGTGAAAACAGGTCCAGCGCCCAAACATTACACCCCGTGGTAGTTGGTAGGATGATGAAATGAATACTCTTGTACACTGCTTATGAAATATGAATCGGTCCAACTTTTTCATCTCTTATGTTCCAGTATTGCACTAATATTTATTTACACTAAAGAAATAACCATATATTTATACACATTTATTTTTAAAATATCTACTTTGTGTTATTATGGTAAAAATTAGAAACAATTTAAATGTCCGACAATAGGCAATTGGTTAAATAAATCATGCTATATTCATATAAGGGAATACTATTCAGTCATTAAAATTATACTTGAAGAATCTTAATGACAAAGAACATATTTATGATGTAAATATTAAATAAAAAACAAGATGCCGAACTATGTATAAAGTGTGGTATTAGCTTTGAGAAAAAATGGCACACTGAGAAAAAGAAACAGGAAAAGAGGCCCTAATATCTTACAGCTTTTGGTTTTCAGTGGTAGTTGGTTTTCTCCTTAAGGTCCTTTGGATAGTTCAGTGTTTTTGAAATGTCCTGCAGTGTGTATGTATTACTTTTATAATCAGGAAGAAGAATGGCGTATAGAAACGGTCCAGTGAAAATGAGGAGAGACTGGCCAGAGTGGGGAGGTCATCTTCAGTCTGACTGGATCGGCACTAAGAGAGGGGGTGCTGCTCTGCGCCCAGGGCCCGGATGTGTGTGTTGAATGATGGTGGTACAGTGGTGGCGGTTCTGGCATTGGGGGGCAGGGGGCGCTGAGGAAACCCTGAGCGAGCAAACCCTGGGAGGTCCACTTAGACACCAGGCAGAGTTGCAGCTAAAGATCAGACAGGGAGCGACTTGAAGCCCCAGGAGAAAACCTAAAATCCTAAGGCAGACACTCCCCACGGCCCCTCACCTTGTCAGACAGGACAGACCCACAGGGCAGAGGTTCTCTCTCACTCTCAGAGTTACTTTGATTTGTGATCTGGTTTTGAGTGTGTAATACATTTTCACTCCTGCGTTTCTTTTGAGTTTTCATTATGACTTTTTGCCCTTTTGCAAAGAGCAAGTTCTGCAGAATTGGGGCAAGGAGAGCCAAGAAAGGTTAGCAAAGGTAACTATACAGTGAATACTTCTGTAGCACTCAGTCTGTGCCGGGCACCATTCCCTGTGCTTTACACCCACTGACCTGTTCAATCCTGCACGACAAGCTTGCACAATAGGCACTACCATTATTCCCTTTCTACAGTTGACAACGCTGAGATTTAGTAACTTTCATGAGATTGCACAGCCAGTCATTAGCGGAGCTGGGGAGAGTCCATGCTCTTAATCACTGTGCTACACTGCCCCTGTTGACAAAGGACTGAAGCCCAGAGAGGTTCAGCAATGCACCCAGCTTGTGCAGTAAGCCACAGACACTGGAGCCAAACCCACACTGCCTGACCCCAGCGTCTGTGTTCTCCTTCGTACTCTGAATTGCCTCTATTAGACAGCTGGGGTCGTCAGACTTTTTATGGAAAGGGCCAGATAGTAAATATTTTAGGCTTTGTGGGCCATAAAGTCTCTGTTGCAACTTTGAGTTGTAGCAAGAAAGCAGCCTTAGACGACACATACATGAAAGAGCATGGCCATGTTCCAATAAAATGTTATTTTCTAGACACTGAAATCTGAGTTTCACATAATGCTCACAGGTCACAAAATGTTGTGCTTTTGATTTTTTCAAGCATTAAAAACATAAAGACCACTCTTAATTCGTGGGCCACACGGAAACAGATGGCAGGTTTGGCCGTGGGTGGGCAGTTAGGCAGCCTGGCCTCACAGTATCGTTAGATCACAGAGCAGTTAGATGGGCATCTGTCTGCCTCTTTGCTCCCTCTCTCCTCACACAATTCAGCCTGGGCCCCAGACATGCATAGCCAACTGAGAAAACATGAGTTCCTTGGCAAATACAATGGTCACTCCTTAGAAAGAAGGGCAGAGACTACGTGACCTTTTTTGAGCATGCCTTGTGGGGGCCGAACCCTCGACTCCAGTCATTTTCTAAGAATATTCCTTCCATTCCTTTGAGAGAAGTTATGGTAGCTACATTTTCCCCATCACCTTAGTTTTGAGATGAGGTTCTGGTGGTACCTCAGCAGTTGGCTGACTGACTGTCCTTGTTTTTGACTCTGTACTTGGACCAAGCAGAGAGCTCTGCACCTGTGGCCACAATCATTATTGTGCTCCTGGGACCCCAATAATGAGAGGGACCAGTCAGGGCAGGGGGGCTGGAATAGAGGGGGGAAGGGTGCCATGGAGCCTGCTTGGCCTGGAGGCGGGAGGTGCAGGGCTCATGGCTCAGAGGGGCTTTGGGGATGAGGGTGCCAGGGTAATAGGAGGCCTCAGGGTTTGGTGATGTTCCATGTTAATGTAACTATGATGGGGCTAAACAGGCTTTAGGCTTAGGAATGTCAGTGTTGCTCAATGTTGCTTAGATTTTTGACTCTGGAGACCATGTTTTAAAAGTTGCAGACCAGCATCTTGCAAGCACACTTTTAGAACAAAACTGTTTGGAATTGCGATAATCTGTGTATAAAAAGGAACTGATTTGAAAGTGATTTCCTTTTGTGATTTTGAGGGGGAACTTAATCATTATTTGTAGCAGTTACAAATGCACTATGGGGAATTAACAGAATTACTGAAATGAATTTTTGTAAGAGGAAACAAGATAAAATAATACTTGAGAATACGTTCGCTGCAAAGGCAGTAACCCTATTTTTTTAAATACTTTTACTGACGTGCGATCTACATACAGAAAAGCAGACACATTGTGGGTCCACGGCTTGACGAGCTCTCACACTGAACACACCTAGTGGAACAACTTCCAGACCAAGAAGCAGCACGCTTCTGTCAGCACATCGAAAACGGGTGTATTTGCAGGAGGAGGAGGGGTCTGTTTGGAAGGGGTGGCTTGAAAAAGTGTCTGGAAACCGAGTTTGCATAGGAAGCATGGCTCTGCCTGAGATGCAGGGGGACTAACAGGGAGCTGCAGCAGCTCCGGAGTCAGGCTCTGGTTCGCGCCAACTTTGCCTGTGCCGGTTCCTCACTGGGTGACTGCAGGCTGGCCGGGACGCTCGCCTCTGGAAGTCTCTGGAGCTGTGAATCGGTAATCTTGGTAATCTCCTTGAGGGCAGTCACTGACCCCCTTTGAGACTGGGCCTCCGGATCTGTTGTCACAGTGCCTGCCTCCTCGGAAGCCCTAAACAAACACTTTTTTAAAACAACAAATGAATAATACATGCAAAGTACTTGGTACAGTCCTTGGAAGATGCTCAATAATGTAAACAAAAGTCACAAAACAGCCAATTGGCCCAGTATGCCACATTTGTTCCCCAAGGAAATTGTCCACATACAAGTAATATATATATAAATATCACACACATATAAAATATATACACAACTTATATATATATATCACACACACAAACCATATACATATATGTATATACACACATGCATATACGTCCACATGCATGGTTTGTGTGTATATAAAATGGCACAATTGTTAATTATGATGAAATACTGGAACCAGCTCAAAGACTCTGCTAGCATGGGGATGGCTATGCAATCATGAATTGTTGAAACAATGGAAATCTATTTATCTAAAACCTGGCAAGTGTGCAGACTCTGTTGAAAATAAAAAATTTTTAAATCTGAAAATACGTTTAGAAGATATATTCAAGTGTATATTTATATTTTTTTTTAAAGATTTTATTTATTTAGCTTTAGAGGGTAAGGGAAGGAAAGAGAGAGAGAAATATCAATGTATGGTTGCCTCTTGTGTGTCCCCTGCTGGGAACTGGCCTGCAACCCAGGCATGTGCCCTGACTGGGAATCAAACCGCAATCTTTTAGTTCACAGGCCCGCACTCAATCCACTGAGCTACGCCAGCCAGGGCTCAAGTATATATTTATTAAAGGATGACAACTGAGTAAGATAAAATTTAGAAATGATTATGCTTTTCTCAATATTAAGTTGCGTAAAGATTTTTGAATTGATTCTCTCTCTTGGCAAGAAAAAGGGAAAAAATGAAGCCCCCAGATCTCCTGCCAGATGGGGAGCTCTCCATGGTCCACCCGTCCCCAGCAAGGCCTGCTCTGGCCGTGGGGTTCCTGCCAGGCTCTGGCGAGGCGGCGGATGGAGGGGGCCTGGGGGGCAGATGAGCTGCTGAGGAGCATGATGATTTGCTGGTCATCTAAATATGTTAGATTTGTGACTGGATCTATTTCCTTAATGAATGAATTGACTGCTGCCAGTGCAGGTCCCTTGCCCAAAGCTCTTTTCAGGAGTATGCATCCAGATGGGGTGATATTGGCTAATAAGATTGTATTGGTTTCCAGGGTACAATTCTATGGGACATGATCTGTCTATTGCACTGTGTGCCCACCACCCAAAGTCAGATCATCATCTGTCACCATATATTTGGCCCCCTCTACCCTTTACTACCCCCAACCCCTTTCCCTCTGGGAACTACCACACCATTCTCTGTCTATGAGTTTCAGTTTTATATCGCACATATGAGTGAAATCATATGGTTCTTGGCTTTTTCTGATTCACTTATTTTGCTTAGCACAATATTTTCAAGGTCCATCCATGTTGTTACAAATGGCAGTATTTCATCTTATGGCTGAGTAGTTAGTATTCCATTGTGTGTATGCACCCCATCTTTATCCAGTCCTCTATCAGGACACTGATTGTTTCCATGTCTTGGCCACTGTGAATAATGCTGCAATGAATATAGAGGTGCATATATCTTTGGGAATAAATGTTTTCAAATATTTCAGGCAGATACCTGGGAGAGGGACTGCTGGGTCACATTATAAACCTGTTCTCAACTTTTTGAGGGGCCGCCATTTGCGTAGTGGCTGTGCCAGTTCACGTTCCCGCCCGCCGTGAAGGAGAGTCCCATTCTCCCACGGCCTCTCCAACACTCGTTCCTACTTGCCTTGTGGACCACAGCCATTCTGGCAGGTGTGAGGGGGCATCTCACTGTGGCTTTGATCTGCATTTCCCTAACAGCTAGTGAAGTCGAGCATCTCTGCATATAGCTGTTGGCCATTTGGATGTCTTCTTGGGAGAAGTGTCATTTTAGGTTCTCTGTCCATTTTTTAATTGGATTGTTTGTTTTCTTGGTGTTGAGTTGTATGAGTTTTTTATATATTTTGGATATTAACTCCTTGTTGGAGCTGTTGTTCACAAATGCCTTCTCCTATTTGGTTGGTTGTTTTTTTGTTTTGTTGGTGATTTCATTTGCTGTGCAGATGCTTTTTGGTTTGATGTAGTTCCATTCTCATTTATTTTTGCCTTTACTTCTCTTGCCTTTGGGGTCAAATTCATAAAATAGTCTCTAAGACCAAGGCCCATATGTTTAGTACCTACGTTTTCTTCTTTTTGTGTGTTTGCTACATGTTGACTGTATACAAATAGTATGTAATTCATTGTTTCAGATCTTATATTTAGAACTTTGAGCCATTCTGAACTAATTTGTGAACATGGGGAGAATGCATGAGTTTGTATTTCTGAAAAAAGAAAACAGCTGTGGATCCCACCAGCATTTTGAAGTAAATTACCTCAGAAAGTCCAGATAACCTAAAACTTGCAATAATAATTATTAATTACTAATAGTCATAATTCCAGCTATGTTTTATATTGTGCTCTGTTATTCTGAAGGGGTTTTCTTACAAACAAACAAGAGAGTATTTCCAAATGTACAAAGTCTTATTACAGTACAAGCATAAATTATTGCCATATTGTTATTATTTCCACCTGAATCTTATAATCTTCCTCTGAGGAAGGTAGGGCTGATCTTATTCCTGTTCCACAGATGAGGGATAAACACCAGAGGACCAACCATTTCAGTGTGATGTATGGCAACGGAGGGGGGCACCCAGTCCACCAGTGGGTCAGGTGGTCAAATGAGATTTTCAAGAAGAGGTCAGAGCAGGGGGGTAAGTAGAAGGGCAGGTCTTTCCAGGCAAATAGAGAAGCACAGCGTATGTCTGAAGGAAAAGTGGGTATCTGTGAGTTGGATGAGAACTGAGGCTGAAGTGAGACCAGGATCTCCTACCGGACAGCCCTCAGCTCGCCAGAACGTGAAATAGACCATGATGCTTATCCATACACCCTCTCTTTCTTCTGTCTGTGTTGTTTCTCTGCAGTGGACAGAAGCACCCAACACCTCTGGCTTTGCAAGACGCAGTTTCTTTCCCATCCTCTCTCTGTGTGTGCCCGTGGGGGCCTGTTGAAGGCATCCTTTCTGTGAGAATGGTGAAAAGGGGAGGGAGGGAAGAGAAACAAGTATTGAGACATGAGAGGTTCTGGGATGGAAGGTTCCTTAACTCCAGTCTGCTTAGAATTCTAAAAGGGTCACTCAGTGGTCACTCATGGCCCTATCTCAAGTCACTCTCTATAATGAGAGACATATAATTGAGGAACCCTTGTCAGTTAGCCACTTGTGAAATACCACTGAAAATTCACTTCTATTTTTCATCTCATAACCATTTTAGGGAGGATTTCTCCCATTAGGAGACATTCCACTGGAACGAAGCTCACCAGCCTTCCACACTGATGACGTGACCACAGTGGCTCCGTCCTGGGCACTCGAGCCACGCTGTCTGCAGATGACCTGTCACGTCTATATAGGGTATTGCTCTAACTCTAACCTGGACCAGAGCCTGCCCCTGCCTCCTCTCCCCGCTCCATACTTAGCCATCTGCTGAAGGCCACGCATATCATCAGAGTCTGTCCTCCGTCCTCACTGATATGAAATAATGCAGAGGTTTATGTTTTTGTAGTCACTGTGACAGGCAATAAAGGTTTCTCCTTGGGTCTCAGCTTTAAAAAAAAGATTTTACTTATTTATTTATTAATTTTTAGAGAAAAGGGGAAGGGAAGGAGAAAGTGAGGGTGAGAAACATCCATGTGGGAGAGAAACGGCTCATCATTCTGCTGACTCTCTCACACACCCCGGTCAGGGTCTGCACCTGCAACCCAGGCCTGCGCCCTGACGGTAATCTGACCAGCGACCTTTCACGTTGCAGAGTGACTCCTAACCAACTGAGCCACACCGGCCAGGGCTGGCTTCAGATTTAATAGAACCACAGAGAAGGCTAATTTTGTTTAACCACCTGCTGTTTGGGAAACGGGGGCCCACAGAACTGACTTCAGGTGCCTCTGAATGCCAGAGTGGGCTGGGGAACGAAGGTCACTTGGTTGAACAGAGTCTTTTTCTCCAGTCTGACTTTTTGGAGCATTCTGGAAGGCAAAGCTCAGACAGAATTTCTTTGTTCACATTGCATACATATTTTTAGGCTGCAAGAATAAACCCCCCCTTTCTATAGTCATAACTGGGTATAAGATACACAGAGTGTCCTTTGCAGGAAAATCCTCTTTAGTGCTACTTCGAAATCCCCACTTATTAATAATTGTTTATCATTATTGCTATCAAGCAGTGGCATTAATAATCAGGACTACTTGTGTGTTTGCTATGTGTTGACTATATACAAAAAGTGTTTATGTTATGTGCTGTGCTAAGGATTTTATTCCTGTAAACACACTTAATTCTCTCAACAACCCAGTGATGGAGCTGCTTTGGAGACCCTGCTCTGAACAATTTTGTCTCATCGAATTCTTTTTGCAGATATTTAGTCAGGAAATTTGGCTTTTACTCAATCTATTGGAAAGATTTTATTTAATAACCCAAAGCCTGGCACATGTACATTTTTCCAATTTCTGGTTCTGCTACATTGGGGTCAAAATAAAACTTAAACATGTCTTAAGCGGTCTTTGCTTTGAGCTAAGTAACAAGGGAATTATAGGTGCATGTACAGGTTTAAGTTACCTATAAGTCTAGGGACCCGGAGTTTGAGACTGCTCGAAGGCCCCGGGAAGACCCTGCTCCAAGGTCTGGTGACAAAAAGACTCCTAGGAACACCTGCCGCAGAGTGACCCACTGAGTCTTCAGACAGAATCCCACTGAACATTTGACACCCCGGCCCCTGCGCTATGGACAGTCAGTATCCAGTGCTTTAAATAAGTAGTAGTGGAAACAGGTGACACAGTAGCTCTCTGCAGGTCCCGCGTGCCAGGTTCTGTGCTGAGCCAGACTCTCCACACGCTGAATCCTCACAACAGTTAGATGAAAAAGGTCCTTTTCCTGTTTTCATTTTTTCTTAAACAACTAAGACTCAGAGAGGTTAAGTAACTTGGCTAAAGACACCCAGCTCTCATGTGATTAAAAAAAATGGATATGTGAAAATCATATAAATTATTTATTTGACTAGTTCATTTGAAAAGGCTATTATATCTAATTACACAAACAGACACTGTGGGTTGACAAGGATAAAAGTGTCTTGGGGTGAAGGTCAGGATTAGAGGAGTGATTTTTAAAAGTTGAAGCAGACCGCTAAGTCTGCTTTGCTTTTGCTGCTAGGTCTGCTTTGCTTTGCTTCCTGTGGATCGTGTCAGGAAGGTTGCCAGTCGGGGAGCAGCTACGCCCAGATTGTACAAATAACTTTGACTCTGGATTTTGGCCTGAAAGCCCTTTCCTTTGTCTGAGGCTGGGCTGGCCTTGTGACGATGTCCCTTGGCAAACAGGACACTGTCTCCAAAGCTGATCTCATCGTCTGGAACTCTTCCACCTGCAGTGAATGGGAGTTCACCTGACCCTTTCATGAAGTTCGGATTCTGTCACATGCATGCCGTCCTGTTTAAGTGACAGGCGCTGCCTGTGGTTATGTTTAAGCAAGTTACTTTAACCAGAGGCCTAGCCGAGTTCCTGATATATAGGTAGCCTCGAAAAATGTTCAAAGAAAGGAATAATTTAATCCTCGGAACATCACTGAGAAGTGGCTCCTAGATTTATCATAATCTTGCAGATACGCAAGATGAGGCTTGGAGATCAAGTAAGTAATGGCCTCTGGTCTCTGACGCAGAAATGCCAAGGACAGTGCCTGTTCAGATATAACGGTAGCCGCTTTTGGGAAAAAACCTCAAGGGAAAAAACAGCAAATTTTTAGAGTTCTAGTAATTTCTTTTCTCTGACCTCAAATTCCCACAAACCAAGGACTGGCTGATCAATCGATAAATGAACGGAAGTGCGGGTAATGTCGGCGGCTCATTACATCTCTCTCCCTCGCAGTTCCCAAAGTGGCTGGGATGCACTAGAAACTGAGCACAGAGCATGCCCTCAGCAGCCTTCCCTGCCTCTCGGGGCGGAAGCCAGGGTGAGCTGTTTGGAAACGTCTCATTCACACACCGGGTTGCTACTGAGGTCTTTTTCATGTTGTGATCAGAGCAGTTGCTTGTGTTTTTATCACTAGGCTGATTTTCGAGATAAAATCAGCTTCTGCTTCTTGACTGGGTGGAGTTGTGGGTGCATGAGCTGGGGGATAGCAGGTCCAGGCTTTCTCTGCTGGGGAACAGCCGGCTGGACGAGCGGGGCAGGACGGCCGCACGGTGGTGGGCCCACGTTCAGTCCGCTTGCCAGTGACGAAGTGCCCAGGCATCGGAAAAGGAAAAAAGAAAGGCTCAATTTTCCCTCTTCTTTTTCTGTTCCAGTTGAAGACCAGGCTTTGGAGCGTTTCAGAGTAGATCGAGGTCGCTCTCGGATGGACGGAGAGAGGTCACATCCTGCAAACTGCTGCCAGAGGTCCTGTGAACACACCCCCTCTGGTTTTCATTCCCTGTGTTGAACGGTGTTTGCTTCGGCCATTCAGGGATTCTGAACTTGTGACTAGGAACCCAGGCTGGGAAGATGCTGAGTTCCATCAAGTGTGTGTTGGTGGGAGACACGGCCGTGGGGAAAACCTCCCTGCTGGTGCGCTTCACCTCAGAGACCTTCCCGGAGGCCTACAAGCCCACCGTGTACGAGAACACAGGCGTGGACGTCTTCATGGACGGCATCCAGATCAGCCTGGGCCTCTGGGACACAGCTGGCAATGACGCCTTCAAAAGCATCCGCCCCCTGTCCTACCAGCAGGCCGACGTGGTACTGCTGTGCTACTCCGTGGCCAACCACAACTCTTTCCTGAACCTGAAGAACAAGTGGATTGGTGAAGTCAGGAGCTACCTGCCCTGTACCCCCGTGCTGGTGGTAGCCACCCAGACTGACCAGCGGGAGGTGGGGCCCCACAGGGCCTCCTGCATCAGTGCCATGGACGGGAAGAGAATGGCCCAGGAGGTGAGAGCAAAGGGCTACTTGGAGTGCTCAGCCCTTAGCAATCGGGGGGTGCAGCAGGTATTCGAGTGTGCTGTCCGAACTGCCGTCAACCAAGCCAGGAGACGCAGCAGAAGGAAGCTCTTCTCCATCAATGAGTGCAAGATCCTCTAACCTCCAGGGGACTTCGACCAACACTCATTCGCTCACCTCAGAGACTCACAGGGGCAGGGACAGCAGGCACGCCGGCAAGGGGTGCTGCTCTTTGGGGCACATCCTGAGCAGCGTTTCCTTTTTTCGGGTACAGTTGCTGCTGGGACTTGGCCCCTGGATGTTTTACCGAGCGTGCTCTGCAAATGAACTCCTCGTCCAGTCCAGCCAGAGGACTCCTTGGGCTGCTGGAATGAATACTCTATCTCCGATTTAAAAAACTAAAATGGTCTCTATAATTTTGGACAGCGAAGTGAGTTTTCCAAAGAATTCCATATTTAAAGACACAATTTATTTAAATGATAACGAAATGTAGAGCTCTTATGTATAATTAATTTTCATGCTCGGAAAGTCTTCTCCTGTGTACTCATGAGCACACACTGCTGTGTGTGCGAAGCAGTCTTACGGGGTTCTGCCATGTGTTCGGAGTGTTATTTTCACCTGAAATGCTAATTTTGTTGAAGCCACTTGCCTGCTAGATTTTACTAGGTAATCAAATTTTAAAAAGACCGTCAACTGATGCTCACTATTAATTTTTCACCCAGCTATTGCTCACTTTGTATATAAAATATGCTTGATAACATGAAACCTTAATACTGTCTAATGATTTAAAGCAGTTATCAGTCTAGTTTTCTGTAATTATTAAAAAAACATTTCTTATTTACAATACTACCTTTCACCCAAAGAACTCCAAGTATGCACTAAGTATTCCTCTTTCATTTATGAAAACAGATCGCAGGAAAACCCTTTGGGCAGAGACCCAGACTGTGCCAAGCAATAGCAGCAGAGCTTGGAACAGAATTTAGAACTCTCTCTTTCCTTTGGGGGGCCACTGTGCTTTGCCTGGGACTTCGGGCGCTGGCGCCTCTCTGGTTGGAGGTGCTGTGAATGAGGGCCAGCTCAGCGTTCTGCACGACGATAATCAGGAGACTTTGTTATCTGAGCTCTTAACTAAGCTGGCAAGGCAACCTAAGTTATTAGTTTTAGGATCTTACCAGAATAATTAGTAAGGTGTCTATGTACATATGTGTGTGTGAAGGAAATAAGGTAGAATTTATAGCTTTTATTATTTCATGAATACGAAACACCTGTGTAAAGAAGAAATCACGGGTTCCAAGCACAGGGAACAGGAAAACTGTATAATGAATTTTTTTGTACAATAAAATGTTATCAAGGGGAAATACTGAATTAATAGGGACCCCTCAAACCCCATTCTATCTATCTAATGGCCTAAAAGCAGTGGCATTGATCATGTTAAAGTGGAGAACAGAATTCTATGTAACTTGAGGAGGAAACTGTGAGGGCCAGCACCCAGGTACATTATTTACTCACCTAATCAGAGGAAACGGAGAACGACTCTGAACCACATTTATTCAAGTTCACCACCGTTATTGTAGGGCGTGGCCATCACACACAAATGGTAGGGCAGCTGGCATAAGTGACTAGGATTAGATTTACATTGGCAAAGCCAAACCCATTCTTCAGTTTCCTCATGTGGTCCAGTCGTCGTAGCTGTAACAATGCCAGCATCCAATCTGTGCTCCTCTTCACACGTGTCCCTCAGGAACACCCAGTAAAAGGCCCGGGACCCGGGTCTCAGTCTTTGGGTGCCAGAGTTCCCTCAGTTCCCTGGGGCTGACGGATCTGCCCTCCCCCAGCCACCTCTAGTCCTCCAGCCCTGTGGCTTGTCCTCGCCTCTATGTTACCTGTGTCCCTTGACCAGAGAGTCCCTATATCCAGCTCTCTGTATGTGCTTAAAGGCTGAGCAGGCCCGGGGGGTGGGGAGCAAAGGGAGCTCACCTACTTTAGTATCCCTGTCGATCCCCCTGTCCATCAACACACGGACAGTCTTCACTCACACAGAATTCTCTTCAGGGCTGGTCTTTCGGGTGGGGTCTCTTTAGCTTCTTGGCAGGAGTGAATTTCTATTTGTTAAAATTGCCTGTCCCCAAGCTTTTCTTTCTTCCTTGTCGAAGGGAGAAGAGGGCAGGGGGTGTCTCTGGAAATGGGAAAGCCCAGGTGCCTGATTCCAAGTGAGGGAAAAGGAGGTGACTCCATTCCAGGGCAGGCAGAGAAGGCCAGACCCGGAACAGCCACGTGGGTGGACACACCAATGAGCCTTCTGCCTGTGGGCAGGAGCCAAGCTCTAAGGTTCCCTCTGGGAAGCCTCACGCCCAAGAACAGGGAATGCACGTGCAAGCCCTGCCCAGTGATGGGACCTGGCGGAAATTGAGGCCAAGAGTGGCTGTCTCCTCTGCAGGACCATGAGTTCTTGTAGGCAGAGACACCTACTGTGTATCTCGCAGGGCCCAGTACAGGGAAGAAACCGTAACGAAACAAACGTGTTGAACTGGAGAGAGCAAAGGAATGGGCCCCTGTGCCATGAAGTGGGGATGGGGAGGAAGCAGACCCCCGTCAGCCTTGCAGGGGCAAGAAGTGAAAGTAGGTCATTTCTGTTGGAAATCATGTACTGTGTGCTCTACATAAGCCTCTATTTGCACCCGCCTTTATTTATTTGTGCCTGCCTTGACTCAGGCACATGCCTCTTACTCTCCAAAACCTGCAGGACTTTCTGTAGACTGTACTGACTCTTAACTATGCCAAACAACTGTATTAAATATGCTCTTGTTTACATTAAAGGGTTGGTTTGAGTGGTTGAGTGATTCATCCTCTTCTCTTTTTACTTTATACGGACTATTTAACTGGGGCAGCGAGATCAGGCGTGATGAAGTTAGGTTGAGTGGCACAGAGTGAGATGAACAGGAGGGTTGAAAGCACCCTAAGGGTTACTGTTTGCTGAGCGCTTTGAGTGTGCCGGGCACTGTGCTCAGCACTCGAGCGTGCATGTCGCCACGTGGTGTATAGGGGACCACACCATAATGAGCACCATCATACACAAGGAAACTGAGTCTCCGCACATTGATGTGATCAGCCCAGGCCACACAGCAGGTGAGTGGCGGCACCAGGACCCCCGAGCACGTCTGTCTGACTCCAAAGCTCTGCTCGAAACCACTGCGCCCCACTTCCTCCCAGAGCAGCCCGACGGTACTGCTGCGCCACATCCGATCGCCTGTAGCCTGCACTGAGTCCTCACTGTCTTTCTGGCAGTGAGAACAGGACCCTGCTAAGTCACAGGGCGCCGTCACTGGCAAGGTCCCCGATCCCACCCTTGGCTTGTGATGTGGTGCTTTAAAAAGCTTGGAAAAATATTCTCTTTTTCTTATCTCACTTTTCTATCCCTCAGATTTCAGGAATTTCCTTTGAAAGAGGGAGTGATAGAGGAGAACAGAACTGCATTCTTTCATTTTAAGGGTCTGGCACCATGAAAGGGCACTTCACCCAGCAGGAGCTGTGGTAGAAGGATTCCAATTAGGCACATTTGCAGGGTCACGTGGTACTACAGAGGGGACGCAGGTTCTGTGAGTGTGCGTCCTCCATGCCTGGAAGGCAATCAGTCCTTTGGGTTGCGTCAGATCAAAACAGCTCCAGGGTAGGGACCTGTTTTTCCTTAAGCTGTCACTCTCCTCATAAAGCAAAGAAATGTCAACACTGGCTAACTCTCAAGCAGTTTTTCACCAGGAAGGGTAAAATTAACCATAGTATCTACCTGTGATGTAAGTCCATAAAGCGTACTTGATTAAACCTGAAGTCCACGTTAAGGTTTTCGGTTGACTCTAAAATATATCCTGACGTGGGATTTAATGCTCACCGGCTGTTAGAGAGCCGTAACGAGGGAGAAAAAGGCTGGACCACGGTGACATATTCTAGAGTAGGAAAGTCTGGGTCATGTGTCTTTCAGCCGCTTCAGCTTCCCTATCTGACAACAGAGACGACTCCTGGGTTATTCTAAGCATTAATTCAACAATGATGGTGAAACTGCTTTATACCTATAAACTGCTGTTTATATGGCAGTGTTATTATGTTTTTGGTGGATTCCTATGCAGATACACAGGCTGAATATACTAGATCAGATGAAAATATTCTAGAACCCGGGGCCACGTGACGGGATGCAGACGCAAGCTCCACCTGCAGCAATGGCGTCACTCAGAGTGAGATGAGCAAAATGACACACAGCGGTCATAGCAACAAGTGCATTTGAGTGCGCACTGGCTCCAGGCCTTCCTACACATCGTCTCATTTAATCCTCCTGATGTGATCATAAGGGAGGTGTTACTCTGTTTCTGCTGATGAGAAACTGACTGATACATGGAGCTATTTCCCTTGTACAGTTACTTCGCAAAAGGTCCCAGTTTTACCATGTAATTTTGGTATAAACTTGACCAGCTACAGAGTATATGATGAATTGTGTTTAAAGTTCATTACACTTGCTAATTTAGCTAAGAAGGCGAGAATGACCCGTTACACACAGCCAGGGCGCAGTGGGCTCGGTGGCCTTCTTGTGTGAGTTTTTTGGTCATTCTTCCTATGAAGTCTCAGGTGGTTGCTGTACATTGTCCTGGCTGGCTGGTGCCGGCTGTCCCCACTCCTCGCAGGTCCGCTCCCCACCCTGTGCTGCCCTCCTCTGTGGCGAGAGGCGAACCCTGTGGATTGCATCACCCAGGACCTCCTCCTGGCTGCCCTCCACTTGTGTTCAGCTCATGGGAGACCCTGTCTGGAGGTCAGAAGGTGGGAGAAGAGAATCGCTGAGTTTTTCATGCTATTGCCTTCCTGCTTTGGTGATGCTTATCTGTCAATACCTGCGGCTCCTCCTTGTGGCTCCCGCTGGGCAGCTTCTCCTGCACGGCTCTAATTTTCACTGGGCTCTAGGACCAGATTTCCTCACTCCTGCCCTGGCCCTGGAGGAGATAATGGCTCCCTGCTGGTGCTGGAGTTGGGAGGCAGCAACGTCTCTCATGTGGTCCCCTAACCTGGACCTCTGCCAACAGGGCCTTCATTCAAGACTCTTCATCTGAAGCATCCAGAATCAGTTCGGTTTCCTACGGGTTTCTGACTGACACACTCTCTGAATACTGAAAGGATTCTGCATGGTCTGGCATCACGTGACTGCTCAAATTTCTACTGAAGGTACAGGCTTGCCAGTCTGGATAATTGCCCTGTCTTAGCCTCAAAACCCAGGAAATATCACTCTTGACATCAATTTGCTTGGAAGAGAGAGGCATATATCGATTAATTCTAATCTGAATAAGCAAAAGAGTGGTTCTGAGATAGCAATGTTCCAGATTCGTGGGTATTCTAATAACATAATGACTCTGCTATTATTCATAATATAGAAAGAACTACTACAGATCAACAAGAAAAGTAACTCAGTTGTAACATGGACATTTCATGGGAGAAAAAATACGTATGACCAATAAACAATAGAAAGGTGCTCAGCCCTTGCTGGTGTGGCTCAGTCAGTGGGGTGTCGTCCCATGGACCGAAGGGTCGCTGGTTTGATTCCCAGTCAAGGCACGTGCCTGGGTTGCCGGCCAGGTGCCCAGTAGGGGTCGTGCTAGAGGCAACTGATCCATATTTCTCTAGCACATTGATGTTTTTCTCCCTTTTGTTCTCCTTCCCTTTCCCCTCTTCCTAAAAGTAAACAAATAAAATCTTTTTTTAAAAAAAGAAAAGGTGCTCAACTCACTAGCAAACAAAATCCTCAGTGAGATATTTTCACATCACCATATTGGCAAAAATTAAAAAGTATGGCTAAGCATTGGCAAGGATATGAAACAATGGGAAATCTCATACGCTGCTCGTGGGGGTGTAAACTTCTACAATATTTTGTCATTATTTAGTGGTGCTGAATATCCTGTACCCTTGACCCAGAAATTTCATGCTCTAGAGATACACTTGCATAGATGTCCTGGGAGACATATATGAGAACATTCTTAGTAGCACTGCGGGCAATAGCAAAAACTAGAAGGAATCCAATGTCCTCAACAGAAAATAGCTAAATAAATTTTGATATATTGACACATGGAATACTATGCAAGAATGAAAATGAGTGAATTGTAGCTATACATATCACCACAGATGAATGTAGACACTTTCAAGAAAAAAGAAAGTAGCAATCAGTAGGTACCGTATGAGTCCATTTATATGGCGTTCAAAAGCAAGCAAAACTTAACAATATAATATTTAGGATCAAAAAATGTTAAAGCATGAGCATGATTAACACAGCATTTAAATAGTGGTTAGCTTGTCTGGAGAGGAAGGGAATAGCAGTTAGCAGGGTCAGCCAGGTACCACAGGTATTGGTCATGTTCTGTTTCTTGTTTGGGAAGTGGATAGTACGTGAGTGATCATTGAATTTTTTTCTGTGATTTATCCTTCAAAACTATTCTTATGTGTTTTATACACTCCTTTGTGTACACTCCTTTGTCTGATATGATTCACAATTTTAAATGTTTTGTAAAGTTCAGGCTCTACGGTCAAATTGCCTGGACTCGAATCCCAGCTCTGCCACTCACTAGGTTCGCAGCCTGTGCAAGTTAACTCACCTCCCTGTGCATCGGTCCCCTCACCTGTCACACGAGGAGGAAATACTGCCATGGGTGGGGAGGAGTAAAGGAATGGACGTGGGTAGAGGCAGGACTATGTCTGGTACAGAGTACACGCTCAGTAAGTGGCGGCTGTATCACTCCATTGTCCTTGTATGTGCCTCAGAGCTGAGAGGACCCTGCTGCCTTGTGGGTGAAGAACTAAGACTTGGCGACTGTTACGGGACTTGCCCTGTGCGCCTCACTCGCCTTACCTTTCTTTTGGGTGCTCTTTTCTCTAAACTTCATGAGTAGAGAGAGTTGTTTTTGTTTTGTTTTGTTTTTTAACTTTCTCACTTTTCGTAAGTTTGCTGTCGAATCCAGGTTTCCTGCACTTTACAATCTGCGGTGTTGTCGCTCAGCACAAAGCAGGCCCCTTTCAGGATCTCCCAGAAGGGCTCACCAGAGGCTTAGTTCCTTCAGTGGATCCAGATCTCCATCTGATTATTTATTCATTCAACATTTATTAAGTTCCTTGGGTTCTACCCGTGGGGGTGATTCAAAGAAAGCATGGGACCCAGGCCTGGAGAGACAGTGACCTGAGCATATCTCCGGCACTGGATTTACCAGGTTGTTTCGTATTGTGTGTCTATGTTTCCCTTCCCTGCTGAACCATGACCTTCTTAGCACGAAGGCTGCAAATAGCCTAAGTTCCTGCTTTTGTGGAGTGGAGGATCTTGTTAGGCAGGATGGGCATGTGTGGGCAGATGATAATTACGTAAATAAATCAGATACATGTGGATGGGTGATCAGTGCTATGAAGAAAATAAATCAGGAAAAGGGAGAGACAATATTTGGTAGTTTATTTTCCTAATGCAGGAGAAGCCTAGATGATGAGGACAGACCTTGTTTAAAAATAAACCACCCCTCTGAAAAAAAAAAAACAACAACAACAGTGGGCTTAACGTTTTCTCTGCTGGCCCCAAGAGGCGGACACATGTGCTTTTCACAACAATCAGTGGTCAATACCCAATTGCCCCCAGAAGTGATCGATTTCACTAGGGATTCCAACCTATCTGCCCCTTGGGTCAGGACTGTTTGGAGGAATGAATTTGCAAATAGACGGGAACAGAAAAGCGACGTGATTAACAGAAGCAGAGTGGCGCTGGGGCCTACACAGGCAAGTGGTTTCTGAAAACAAGGAAGGAAATGACTAGAATTCAGGGCCTAAATAGGACTCAAAGCATTGCCAAGAGCTGGCCTGCTGGGCGCTGCGGAGCGATTCCAAGAATCTGTGCGCGTGTGCGGTAGCCCGTGCCTGAGAAACGACGGAGTTGCCGCAGCTAGGGCCCGTCTGCCTGGTGCCGCTGCACGCGCTGGCCCTTTAGAGCCGTGTTTGCCTGTGCGGTGCCCCGGTCTGTGGCACTTTCACACTGATGGGAAAAGGCAGGGGTGCAGCTTACAGGTGAGTCATCGGCATGAACCCAAGGGCAGTGGTTGGGTGGTGGAGCTGTTGTCTCAGGGAACAGAAGATTTACTAAGGATTTTGACGGAAGGCGTGTTTGAAAAGTCTTCAGAAAACCCCCAATAAATCACTGTACACGTGTACTTCTCAAACACATATCTCGCCCTTCCTCCTCTCCTCTTCATCATTTTTCTCTGCGGCCACGTGGCCCTCCCACCTGGTCTTCGATGGTTCTGGTACCGAAATGGTGCCGAGCCCATCCACAGTACATCCTGGACTCTATTTCTCGAGTGAATCAATTCTCATTTCTTCATCTGACGCGTTCATCCGAACGTTGTCCCGCATGACCTCACAGCAGTGCTGTGGGGTATTATCGTCTGGTTTACTTTACAGGCAAGGAAGCTCAAGCTCAGGAAGGCTGAAGGGCTCCCGTGTGTGCACCGCAGTAATGCTGGGCAGAACCAGGATCCAAACTCCCCTTTTTCCATTCCACCAGGCTTTCATCTGAGGCTCAGCATGACCCTGTGAAGTCGGAGTGAAAGAGATGAGGCCCACGAAGGCAGCGTGGTGTGTCCGGGCCACACGCACAGCATTGATCAGATGGGGTCTCCCTTTCCATGCCCTTATCATGCTTGTTATCAGAACACGTATTTAAATGGGACCCACCACTGTGTGTAGTTGTCTGCTGAACACTCATTAGGTGAGTTAAACAGACATAGATTGTATCTCGGTTCAATGAATAGGGAAGTCTGACAGAAGGAAATTATCTGCCAATCCAGGCCTCAAACCATATTTTTATTAATTCTTTGGATACTGCCTGCAGACTCATGCTAATTGTTTCTGTCTTCTGTCAGTGCATATACTTCCATTGAGGGTCCAATATCTAAGTCAACATGATCAGAACATTTTTTTCTGCTTCTTTATTATTTTTATTGTGTTATTACTATTATACTGTCTGGTTTTACTATCTATATTATATATGATATATCATATTACTTATATTATTACTAGACCCACACTTTTGGAGTGGGAAGAAGGTTGTTATTATGTTATATATAGTGTGTTATATTACTAATATCATACTATAAAATACTGTTACAATTACCCAAGGACACAGAGCTGGTTTCAGGTGAAACTGGGACTTGAGGGCCAGATCTCAGTTCCTCCCTCAGGCCTCAGCCCTTTCAACCTTTACCTTGGAGCCACGGACTGTGTCTATTTGTTTCAGTTTCAATGATGGAAGTTTAAAGGTTTACCCTTTGCTTAAAATGTCAGCTCATTGGCAGGTGATTAAAGAGAAGAAGAAAATGTCAGAGGCAAAGGCCAGCCTGTGAAAACGGCAACAGCACAGGAGCGGAGAGGCACAGGACACGGCAGCCAGCCAGCAGCTCTGCCTTGCCGGTTGTCGACGAGCTCAACAGCCGGAGCCCAAGCCCTGCGCCACTCAGGGCTGGGGCAACACGGGTCCGGGGGAATCCGAGGGACGCTCTCCCGCCCTCCACCCCAGTGCCCAGAAGGGAAATCTGCAAGCCAGCCCGATTGGGGCGAGTTACAGAAATCCTAAAGGGAAGAGAGATTCTTTATACAGACACATATCTCTACGTCTCTCCCCTGCCAAACTTTACAAATATCACATGCTTTATTGCATATTTACAAATATTGCAATTATTGTTGCAAAGATTAGAAAAAACAGCAATGCAAGAAGACAATAATAAAAATCACTCTGATGATGATCCTTTTTTTTGTATTTATCCCTCCAGAATTTTCTTATCCACATATGTGTGTATTTTTACAAAAATAGGATCATATGGTACAATCTGATTTCCAATCTGCTTTTTTCACTTACTGTATTGTGAACAGCTTTTGATGTCAGTGTGTTAATGAATATACACACTCCTACGCTGTTGTGTGTAGTAACAACAGCATGGTAACTACCCCAGATTTTCCCAAGGAACCTGTAAGCACATTTGTTAATGGCGTCAGTAGCTGGCTGTTGAACTTTGCACTGGGAAAGTGTGTAGGCACGCTCTGTGTATGTGTGTGTGTGTATGTGTATAGTAGAGCCTCACTTAAAGCCATGCTAAAAACCACAGATTGAACACTATGTACTTTACATAGATTAATTTATTTACTTGTAATCCCCCAGGATAGAGGTGCTGTTATCATCCCCATTTTACAGACGACAAAACTTACGCAGGGTCAGACACCTCACATGTGCCAGAGTCAGATTTAGTCCAGAGGGGCTGGCTCAGGCCCACGTTCCTGACCACCACACCTCCAACAATGCTTCCGCCTATGTGGTGCCACGTGTGGGCTCCTTGGTGACATAACTGGGAAGGACTGTGGGAACATTCAGTCTCAGGAGAAAAATCTTAGTCTGACAGATGTGAAGTCCAGAGATTTCTTTACTTTCCTAGCAAGTCACTTGCAAATTCATTACCTCGTTTGAAAACCACCCATCCAGCTCTTCTCTCTCCGGTCTTCTCTGTCTCTCTTTCCCCAATACCCCGCCCCCGATCTTTGTCTGTCTTTTCCGCCCTTCCCTCAGGTTGTGCTCCATATGGAAGGTCCCTGGAAGAGGGGTAAGCCCTTCAGATGGAAACAGCTACCAAGAAAACACACCCTTCTTTTCTCATTATTGACACCCGTCAGAAAGAACAGTCACGTTCCTCCTTTGACCAAACTTCCTCCCAGGAAGGGCTGGGAGGGGGTTCTGGGGAGGAAGAAAAGCAGGGGCTGGGGGGGAGAAAACCCCCATCCTGCCACAACACAGAGCCTCGGATTTTGCTCTGCTTTGATGCTAACGTCTCGGATTCTCCCCAGCTTGTTCTGAAGTTTGGGGGTGGAGCAGGCAGGAGAGGGTGAGAGGTGCCCTGCCTCCAGGCAAGGGCATGGCTCCAAGGAGCTGTGGACGAGGAGCCTTGGGTGGACGCCTCTATTTCCTTCCCCTCCAAAAGGTTCCTGGTCGTCTAGGGCGAGGCTCGTGTTGGAGCTGGCCGTCCGCCGGTGTGTGTGGGGCAGACTTGGGGTCTCTTCCTCTGCCAGGACGTTTCTTCTAGATAGAAATTCTCATGGGATAAAGTTGTCTGGCCTTTCCAGGGGGTCTGTGATCATCCGGTTAAAGTGCTGTGGTAAATGACCTTTTTTTAAAAAAATTAATTTCCAGTCATTGCAGACTAATACCATTTAAAAGTACAACAAATTCCTAGAAGAAGAAACATGCAAAGGATTAATAGGGCAAATGAGATTTAAAAAGGATGGATGAAATGCAAGGCCTATTTTTATTATTAGATTCAATAGACATTATCCCATTACATAAAAACCCAGCTTTCTGAATATGTACCCTTGATTTCTGTGCTTATCTTGCTATGCATTTTGCAGACCTACTCTGCCTTTGGACCACACTTCCAGCAGCCTTGATATAGTTCACTCATTTCTCCTCTGTTTGAGGAGTTTCACTCATTCACCCATTCACTCTCTGAATAAACATTTATTTAGCACTGGTATAGGCTGGGCATAAAGGCTGATTCTGACTTTCTCGGGATTTCTGTGACACCATAGTTATACGTTATCGTTACATAATTAAATTGCAATAGTCTTGTAATATGTCAATATAATATGATGTTCACCACAATAGTATTAAAAGGAAAAATTGTCCCAGATCTGGTCTGGGACAGACCTTTTAGTATGTGATATAATTCAAAACCTATTTCTGGGAAGAAAATCAGTGCCCCTGGGTGAAACGCCTATGCAATTTTCTGACGGATTGTAATGGAATTTAGACTTATTCTGGGAAACTGGTCACCCACCCCCACCCCCAGTGGACTGTCAGACAACAGTTTGGTTGACCTTTAAACAGACATTCTTTTTTTCCTCCTGTATCTAGTCTGATTATAATTATCTGGCCTTCCTATCAGAGTGAATCATGAAGTGGGTTCCTCAAAGCTCCTTCCCTCAAAGAAAGGACAGAATACAATTTAACACATGGTCACATCTAAAGGGGAAGGAGGAGATGATTCTGAGGGGTTGGAGGAGTGGGTGGGAGTGGGTGACCCTGAGCAAGTTTTATGTCTCCAAGTCTCAGATTTTTCATCTCTGAAAAGAAAAGAATAATACTTCAGGAGGAGGTTGTGAGAATGAAGTGAGGGGTTGACTGGAAAGGGCCTGGTATGCAATTAAGCGCACCCTGTGTGTTCACCATTATTAAGATGATGACTATGGACCCCTAGTCTCCTTGAAGTAAAAAGCCCTGTAGTACCAGGTTCCCACGTTGCTCCGAACCAAGCTCTGGGCTTCAGCTTGCTCACTCAGGGATGAGACTTGAAGGAGCAGGAGCCCAGTCCCTCAGGGCGAGGAGGGCGAGGAGGGCAAGGAGGGCGAGGAGGGCGAGGAGGGCCAGGAGGGCCAGGAGGGCCAGGAGGGGGCTGCCACTGGGGGGCG
>PVKM010008466.1:0-38953 GCA_004027735.1 Carollia perspicillata
GGTCGGAAGTGCCATCCCATGGTCTCTCTCACCCCCCACGTAAGCACTGCTCCCTGGCTCCGTCTGCGGCAGGGAGGACAGACTACTTGCTGGGCCAGTTGGCTTTCCCTCATTTTGTGCTTTCTCTCCCCGTTTCCCCACCCTCTTTCTTTTTCAGTGGCTGCTTCGACCCCTAACTCCACTGCTGGTGCGGCCATGAACTCTTTGACCTCTCTTGGGACTCTGCAAGGACTGGCGGGAGCCACTGTGGGACTGAACAATATTAATGCACTTGCAGGTACCATAAACAGTGAGTATTTGCTGCTCTGGTGGACAGCCTTCCCCCAAATTCTCCCCAGAAAAATGGTCAGCCAGAAATGACCTAAAAAAGGATACAGAACAGGGAGAACTAATACTTGGGGTGGAGGAGCGCATGCTTTGATAGGCAGATGCTGTCTAGGTTCCTTTCGCCTCAAAAAACACCCAACCACTCTCCACCCGTCTTTTGCTAATACACAGTATGCTCATACTCATCCACACATTTCTGTGGTTGGCAGGTATTTGCAGGTTTTGAGGGGTTTGGTTGGGTTTCAGATTTGTTCTGTTTTTCTAAGAGGCAGTGTACTAATAATAGGAAAGTTGATGGACCAGAAATCAGGACACATGGATCCAGCCCCCAACCTGCGAGCAATTACTTGTAGGATCTCAGGCAAATCACTGCCCCGCTCTGAGCTTCATTTTCCCATTTGGAAATTGAAAGTTCTGGATCAGATGATCTTAAAGGTGCCCTCCAGCTCTAAAAACTCAAAGATTCATGACAGTTTTAGGGGGGCACGAAGGAGGCCTTGAAAAGGAGGAAACCCAGCTGAGCAGGTAGGAGCCACTGCTGAAGGGAACAGTCGGAGTCTCTACGGAGCCCCACAGGTGTGGGTCACTCGCCGATCGGAGCAGCTCCGAAGGGATGCGTTCCACCACCACAGGATGAGGCAGGCTGCTTCCCGAGTCACCCAGTTCTGAGACGTGGGGACTCACTGAAGAACTGCAGGTTCTGTCCTATGTAGCGTACCCACGTCTGGCACTTTAGATCTTTTGGGGGGCAGTACCCCGCCAGCAGATAAGCATATTGGAGGCTCATGCTTGGCGTTGGTTCCTGCGCTGGGGGAGGTCCTCGGCCCACAGGGCAGGCACCTCATCTCCCTTTCCCTGAGCTTGGTCCCCCGGGAGCCCGAGAGCAGCTAAGCCCATCAGGTCCGTGATAGCCCGAAGAGATTCCCATTTGAGGGTCCAGTCACCTACCGTGCAGCCTAAGCAACCCAACACCACCCATTTTAAGCACTAAGAAAGGGGTTCTTGGCAAGTTACCCTGTTTTAAGCCATGATTCAATAAGCGAACATTTACTGATCAGACAGTACAATTTTCTTAAAAAGGAAAAAAAAATCCCAGTAATTCTATAGTTTAAAAGCTCAAAAATAATACCTTGCAATGTGTTTGGTAGAAAAGAACCTAGAACTCATCCAAATGAAAGCTAACACTTACAATCCTGATAAGAAAATAAGTCACATATTTAGAGGTAAGAAATATTCAGGTTTTATTAAATCCTTTCATTCAGATGCTCTAGAAAAAACAAAAACTTGAACTGAGTTATCTGACCATGGACCAAAAAGAAGGAAAACATTTTTCCTTCCGTGGATGATGGCTGTTCATTAGCAAACAGTGTATGAAGTGGTGGTCGTGCACAGCTAGACATTTCATGCAGTAAAACCGCCTCCAGCCCCCTCCCTGCCAAGAGCCCTCAGTGCCTTGACTCCTGTTTCTGACCTTGTTCTGCAGACGCTCCAGCCCACTTGTCCTTGCCCTCGGTTGCAGGTGTGTGTGTTTGCACACAGCCCTTCATGCTGCTTCTCTTGCCCCAGGACCTAGTTCCCCTAAAACAAGGACTTTGATTTGATCGCCTGCCTGTCCTTGGTCTGCAAAGTAACAGGCCAGTGGGAGTGGCTGTCCTCCTCAGCACGTGCTCATGCCTGTTGCGTGTCGTCCTCCGGTCTGTGTGTCTGCCTGTCTCCATCCTGTCGCGTGTTGTACTTTGCTGGCATCGTCCATCGTCATGAGGGGCTAGAGAGGGGCCACTTGTTGAATGGCAGAGACACTGTGACTAGGTCTTGTGTGAGATCTGTGTTACACAAATTTTGCTTCTGGCAAGGACAACAGGCTTAAGCTGTTTTGTTTTTTAAAATTCCTCGCCATTGGATTAATATAAGTTTATATAGTTCGTGGGAAATTAAGAATGTTTCTAGTTTCAAATTACAACTGCCAGAGAGTATGAACCAGGAAGATGTTTAAGTCAAAAATCATGCTAAAATAAAAATACATTCTTTCTGATTTGGAGAACGTTTCCAGTTCAGGACCGTTTAACATGCCAGCGGTGCTGGCAGCTAATACTCGCTTCTGTCTCAAACACAAGGAGAAACCCTAACACGGGGTGGCCTCTTTCCGACCCTTCTCCCTCAGCGTGCGTGGTGATGCTCCCCGTCCCACTGAAGAATTCTCAAAACAGGTCACCAAGAAAGTTGCCCGGGCAGCGGCAGCTCCTAAAGGAGTGGACCTCAGCGTCCACATCATTGCTGTTTCCTGCTCCCTCCCTCCCAGGAGCCACTGCTTGCTGCCAGGAGAGTTTTCTGGTTTACTGTAGAGAGCCAGCTCCTTCCCGTGGAAAAGGGAGCCGAGAAGGAAGTAGGTGGGTGGAGTTAATCCTCAACTCACCTTAGTGTTAAATTTACCCTCTGCCTACTCCCCTAAAGTTTTGGTTAGCAGACAACTGGCTAATTTTAACTGAATCCGATCTCCTTTTTCTTCCTTCATACATTCATGAATGGAGGGGCTAGAAAAAAAATAGTCCAGCACACTAAAGCTAAAGGTGGAAATTGTCCAGATCGGAAGGAATGTGGGTGACTCACTAACAGGGCTTTCGCTTGCAGATGTTTATGGCTCTTCAGGCATGTTTTTTATAGTCATATCTGAGCTAAGGTGAAAATATTTTTTGCAGATGTGTCCACCCAAGAGTGCAAATCTGATTTTGTGTGTTTAAGTGGCTTACCCATAATAGTGCTTAAAATTATGATGGTCTGGATATAACCAGCCACAAATGCCTGGTGAATAGAAATATTTTTTGTAGAGGAAGAAAGAAAAAAGATGCTTTGGGCACATTATTTTGGCTTGTCGCTCTATTTACAGTGTGAAATGACTTTCAGTCTGTATCGTTGGAATATACCAAGACAGACGTAGTTAGATGTATACATGAGCACAGAAAGTGAGGTTTCGCACACACTTGTGACCATATTAACCCCAGCGCACATGTGAATGTCCCATATGTACTATTCCTACTCACCTGCCCTGGTTCCAGACATTTATATGTAAGTTCTCATTGTCGGCTTGCAGCTTAGAAGGATATGCTTCACCTACACTGAATGGGGAAACTTAGTGAGCAGACTGCAGATCTGCGTGAACACATTAATACATTCTTCACCAAACTCTGCTTTTATTTGGTAGACAACTTAGCAGAGTGGCTTGAAAACAACTGTAGTTTGATTGTGGTGCTTGGCCTCTGATGCTCTGGCTCAGTACCACCCTCATAGTGGTTAGAAAACAATGTCAAGCTCATGTGTATGGGGGGGGGTCCTTCTGTGTCATTTTCACAGAGTTTGTCAGTGATCTCACAGTTCCTTGGGTCTCCCATCGGATGAGAACTTCTGGAGAGCAGTGAAGTTTAAAGTGCTTAGCAGTCAAGATACACACTAACTTGATTGACAGGCCATTTGCAAGGACCTCCTCTTGTGGAGGTCTGACACCCCTGACACTTTGTCCCAGCCTTCTGCATCCAAGTGGCTTTCATGGGAACCTGGATTAAATGGGTGAAATGGCCAGTCCATTTGGCCTTTTCAAAGCAAAGCCCTATCTGTTTAAGGGGTAAAGCATTTTACTCCACCTTCTTCAAGCCTGTTTCTGTTGTGCCAAGTTTTTAGACGTAATGACGTACCAGCAGCCAATTTGACGTTATCTTTTATATGATTCTTTAGTACAGAATAACATTAGTTAATCCACAGGAATAACTTTCAGAGGTTGAAATCTTCCTTTGAAGCTCCTTCAAATTCTACCAGGTAATCAGTTACCTATTCTGCCTCGGTTTTTAGCAAATACACCAGAATTTCCAGGATAAGTTTGGTTTTAAATATTCTCAATACACTTGTACTTGTTAGAATTTTTACCCCTGTGTTTTGTCAGAAGGATGGTTATGCCGTGGAGGAAAGTGTGGGCTGGAGAGGCCTAAGTAGCACCCCCCTTTTACTTGGTGCCTCGTCTGCCCCCTCCCTCCCCAGACAGGTAAGGCCGGCCTAACTACCTCTCCCACACATGGAACCAGCTGTACGCAAGCAGAACCCTCCAGAGAGCGGATTTGCCCTGAGAGAGAGCCCAAAATCACAGCCAACCACTATGAAGTGTAAGGGGGACAAGTGTGAGCGGGTGGCTGAAACGGAACTGGCTGGAGCTGCAAGCCACACAGGACCCCACTCCTGGAACATCTATCCAGTGTCTCAGGAGTGTGAAGTTCATTCTGCCTCTGTTTCAAAAGGGAAAAAAATGGCAAAAAAGGGAGAAAGAGAAGGTGGTTCACCTATCCTGGACAAGAAAAAAGGCCTGTCCCAGAGGGGAAGGGAGTCAGGGCCACCAGCAACTGTGGCAGTTAAATACCACCTGTGTGTGAGCCCTCTGGAGAAGCTGGGTACTCGAGGCTGCAAACCACGGGACGGCTCTCCTTCACGGTTGCACCCGGGAGGGCCTGAAAGCTCTGAGGCCCTTAGCAGACACAGCATCGAGGAGATGTAGTGCTTCCAACCATCCCATTGCTGTCCGGGGAATCCGGAGACACTCTTTGTAAGTGGAGCTTCTGGCTGCAACACCTGCTTGTCAGGCCGCTGTGTTCCCCGGAGCTCTGTAGGCCACAAAGCACACCTGGAACCATACGCTCCACGTAAGTGGAGTGGCAGGTGGCACGTCACTGCTCACTTTCCTCCTAGAATTTCTTCCACACAGAAACCTCCCTTTCCAGAGGGGAGCCTGGGGCATGACCATCTGTGTCCCGAGCACCTCGTAACGGCCTGACAAAAATGAAAGCAGCCGCACTTAGCAACTGTGCTCGGCCCTTCCCCAGCTGTTTAAACCTCCTCTCACCCCTCTGAGAAAAGAAACACTGATGTTTCTTTGCACTCACACAAAAAGCGGGAGGCGAGGATGAGATAAGAAGACCGAACGGAAAGATGACAAGAGAAGTCACTCCCCACCCCTTCAACAGCTGTGCAGAATAGTGGGGGTGGAGAGGAGAAGAGGCAGCGAGGTGAGTGCGGTGCATCGTCTGAGGGATTGTTTAGTGAGGACAGACTATGTCCAAGCTCTTTAACGGCCCTCATGTGCCTGACCAAAAAAATCTGAGAGACCAGACTCCTTCATAAGGAGAAACTTAAAGCAGAGTCAGCAGGACTTCTGCCGGCTAACCCCTCTCCAACTGCGTATTTCCCGGTGTGCCTGATTGCCTTTCTCGGGAGGCCTGCTCCGGTCTCCTGTCCTCCAGGCTCCCCTGCACTCACTCCACCCTCCTCAGGCCTCTGCCATGGTGGGGAACATCACCCAGGGCCCAGGTCTGTCTCCTCAAGCCTGTGGGAACAGTCCCAGACCTCAGACACTATGAGAGTCCTCGATTGTAAAGCAATGGTCTGATTCATATTATGTAGGTTTGTTTTTTTTTTCAATCAAAGAGATGAAGTTGTCAAAATAACAAGCACTATGGAGAAAGCAGAATATTCCCCACCTCTGCTTCCCAAGGACGACGGCAAGGAGAAAAACGCTGATGGGAGTATTGCAGTGATTCTGGCGTGATTCCTAAGCATCCTTATCTTGGTTGTTCTCTGTTCCCTGCAGACTTCCTACCAACTTTTCTCAGCCCAAGCGCCTTCAAGATTTTCACTAATGTTTTCACTAAGTTCTCCCAGAAACAGAGCTTAGAAAAAAAAAGGTTTAATCATAAAAGGAACAAAAGACAATTACGATGTCACCTCTTCCATTTCCTGAGCTCATATGAAAGTTAACACTCTATATAAAGTCTTGCTTGTTTTGACTTAGTATTCAGGGAAAATATGACAACAACCGTAATAGAGCAGAAGAGCAGCCAGGATACAAGCAGAAAAAATCAAAAAAGTATGCTGGCCAACATCCAGTTCACATCAGCGAAGAGCCGAGACCCGGCTCACCAAAACGGGTGTCAGCTTCAGTTAACCGGAAAACACGACACGCAGCTCTTCCATTGGCAAAAACCCCAGTTACACTGGTCAATATTCGGGTGTGTGTCTGCCTGTCTAAGCATCTCTCTGGTGCTGAAAACAAATGGCCCCATTCCATGTGTAGCCTTTCGGAGTGAATAAGCAAGTTCAGTCTCTGTAATTGGGGGAAGGGTCCACATTTTTCCCCGTGCCTTCACTCTTCATCTGCTAAAGGCCATTCCAACACTCCTAGTCCTGGCAACTTTCTTCTGTTTAGGAGAGCCGGTTAGTGGGACTGCCAGTTCACTGGGCTGTTGGGTGTAGAGCATGGCGTCTCTGCCATTTCCTCATCGGACAGCTTACAGGAGAGAAGTTTTATGTTTTCCTTTCCACCTCAACCTCTCAGGTCCTCCAAGAACCCAGTGAACGGATTTAAGTGTACAGATGTTCAGGCCTCTGCCAGTAATGTTTTTTACCCGCTCCTCAGCTCTAAGAAGCAACAGAAGGCTTCTATTTCCGAAGGCTACCCCCAGCACTTGCCAGTAGCACGCTGCATGGAATGAAGACGTACTGTCTAACTGTATGTAGCGCCTCAGTGCGTGCCGGTCGCTGGCCTAGGAAGTGAGGGTTCTCATCGCCCAGGGGGTTCTTCGGTTTGCTGCTGTTTGTATTTTTACCATGCTCGTCAGTATGGCTTCGTGGTTTCATTTCAAGTCCGTGTTGCTTTCGTGGGTATGCTAGCCGCATGCACTTGCTGTTCGTTGTACTTGTGTCAAATGACTCTCTAACTTCCTTTGGAAAGCACTAATGAAAAGTGCTGTTTCTCTTCTCTATTGTTGGGTTTTTTGTAAAGTTGCTCAAATGCTCTCAGGTATGGCGGCTCTGAATGGAGGACTTGGCGCCACGGGCTTGACGAATGGCACGGCGGGCACCATGGACGCCCTCACGCAGGCCTACTCAGGGATCCAGCAGTACGCGGCAGCGGCGCTGCCCACTCTGTACAGCCAGAGCCTGCTGCAGCAGCAGAGCGCGGCGGGCAGCCAGAAGGAAGGTACGTGCCGCCCCCGCCCCGCGCTCCCGGCGTGGCCGGCGACGGGCACCTTTCACCGTCAGAGCTGCTGCTCCTGACACCTCGACTGCGCCACAAAGCTGTTGTTCTATTTCTAGTATTCGTGATCTTTCATTCAAGAAACTTGATCATCTTAAACTATTTGATTCAGTCTTTCCTGTTCAGGCTTATATTTCTTTTATCTTTTAATTTTCTACCTCTTGAGATGGATTTCTCACCCACTCTGTGTTTATACACAATTGCTTAGTAATTGCTGCCATCAAAAAATTTCTAGGAATCCCCCTCTCCCCCAGATCAGCGTTATTTCTCCCCTCACACGCAGCTCCTCCTCAGGGGGAGGGATGAAGTGTCCCATCCCTGCCGGTGAAGCGCTCTGTCCGGCCAGTCCCAGGCTGCTCAGAGCCCACGCCGTGCTGTGACAGTGTAGCCTGCCTCTTAACAGGCAGTGGTTTCCAGGTTAATAATAAATCTGCCGTTAGGATCGACTCGGTCTCTGACTGGGGGGTCTTCTGGGGAGCAGCAAATAAGTGATTGGCTGCACTGCTTCTCTGCCAGTAAAGCAAAATGAACGTCAGAAAGTTCAAGTTCAGAATAAATTAAAGCTAATTATAAAATAGTTAATGAGCTAGTCAAAATAGGAAGAGTTGTCTCTCTTTCTCTCTTCCTTTGGCTTCCTCCTTAATTGAAGTTGCTTTGAAAGCAGAATCTTCAGCGTGGTTTTGATTCCCTTTCGGACTTGGTAAGAGTATGGGATAAGCAGCTAGAACGGGGACCGGCTGTTGAAGAGTTTTGCTTGATTTCTTTCCCTTCTCCCGTACCCTCACCCCGTAATTCCAAACTGTTTTTGTGTAAATACTTTGACTTTAAATGTAGTATTCTATGAAGAAATAGAATAGTTTTACTTTATGAAGTTGTGAATTTTAAAGGGGACACAGCTTTAAAGATACTCGTGTGTTTTCTGTTTGTAAAAATCAGAGATTGTTTGAAATAGAAGCTATGTGAAAATCTATTCATTATTTCAGCTTCCTCTTTACTCTCGGCCGTGACCACTGTAGATGATTTAGACACGCACGAGGGTTCCAAGGGCCGCTCCCCGAGGCGTGTGGAGACACCGTGTCATAAATACACAACTCCACAAAAGCCTGCTTTGAGGTCCCTTGGTCTGGAGTCTGACTACAGTGGTGACAAATGAGAGCAGCAGGAGGGTCCTGTAAGGCAGTGACTTCCTCAGAAGGGGCCGTACAGCCAGTCCCCCGCTTGCGTCTGGCCGCCCTCTCCACCATCCAGCAGCATCTCACAAGCTGCAGAGCCTGTGTTGCTGGGAAAGTGTCAGCAGAAGGCTCAAAATTTAGTGTTTTACACACGGAGTCTGGGCCTGGAAACACCGTTTTCTTTAGCTGCTTTACTCTCCAGCCCACGGCCCTAAACTTAGTCCCTGCCTTGGGTTTTCGGAATTGCTTGTGCAGTAACTAGCCTTCTGGGATTAGTATGAAGCAGTTCGAAATGACAGTCACCAACTCCAGATTATGTGTGTTTAGACGTGCAGGCTACCAGTAGCATGGTGTGGGTTTCTTTGTTGTGTTTAATCATATCTCACTTTCTCCTCCAGTTAACATGAGTTCAAAAAATGGAACTAAATCTTAATATGAGTTTAACTAAAATACTGTAAAAGGCAAGTTATACTGGGAAAGAGAATAAATCTCATAATGAATTGTATCAAGTAGAGTTTTAGATCTGCCACTTCATAGTCCGTCCTTCAGTCAAGAGAGGTGACAGCTTGACACAGTCACGTGCCCTGGTGTGTGTTACCCCACGGGAACATGAGCCCGTCTGGCTTTGTGAAGCATGTGGTTTTAAGTCTTCTGAAGGGTTATGGCATCCCGACTGATCTAAATCCAGAGAAATCAACCACCTTGCCTGCCTGAATTCGCTCTGGCCCCTTTTACACCTTCCAGCGTCCCCTGTTTGCAGGAGGCAGGTCACACACACACACACAAGCAGGAGGAGCCTCGGACACCCAACGGGAAGTTGGCGGTCTGATGCGAACACCCCCAGTGCTTTATGCCAGACCCAGTGCCCGGTTATAAATATAAAATATGAATGCCAACCAGCTGAGACCAACAATATGACAGACTTCTAACAAGTTAAAATAACATATACTAGGAGAAATCTGAGGATGTGTGACCTGTCAGCCAGCTTTTAAAGGGAAGGGTGGGGCGGACAGGTGGAACTCTCAAAACAATTTTTACTTTTCACTGTTGGCATCTATGGCAGTAGCCGCCTGCCTTCACACAAGGAGGGTTTTCCATGTTGAGTCAGCTTTTTTCATTTGGGTGTTAATAGTGTTGGTGGTTTGCAAAATTGAACTATTCGTTGGAGATGGAAAAGTGGGTCTATAGTAGGAGATGGTGGCATTTTTCCTGGAAAAATGATGACTAAGACGACAAAGCCTCCTCGGGTTTTCCTGTCTTCATATGTGCTCGGCCCCCATCTGGCAGGGAAACAGTCCAAATGTAGAGAGCACTCTGGAATGCCAGGACTAGCCAGGCACGGGCAGTAAATTCGTGTTTCTCCTCCCCCACCCCCAAGTTTCGGGAGCTAAGAGGACCGACCTCATGGTGCAGACTGGGCGCCATCCGTCCTCACCTGTAGGTTTGGACCTTTTATCTGGACAGTGCCAGACCTGCCCGGTGTGATGCTGCCGGGGAGGGCATGGCACACAGCACCCCGAGAACTCCCATTTCCAGCGTTCCGGGGCTGTACCTGCTCGTAGTTTGCACTTCTGCGAGTTTTTTTAGGCCAGGAGCTATTTTGGGGATCACGGCCTGCAACTGTGTCCCCTTAAGTGCAGACTGCCTCTGCGTGGACGGGGCCTGTCTGTGGGGACGGAGCGATCTGGAGCGACCAGGTGGTCATGCTGACACTTGAGGAAGAAACGCTTTGTCTCTGGCTTCAGAATTTGCCTCAACAAGTTTTCCTCATGAAAAGGCCCATTCATTAGAACGTTTATGATTTCCTTGTAGGAGGTAACTGGTTTAACTCATTTTTGCAAAGCTAGTCATCACTTTTATTGGTGCAGAGCTCTTTGTGCCCCGTTCATGTTCGCCTTTGGCCCACTCCCCTGAACTACCACCCGCTGCAGCTTATCCCCAGGGGCTTCCAGTCCTGGGTCCCCCTGTGCATGCCAGCTAAGGTTCCACACACCAGCCGCAGAGGTTCCTCCGCCGAGTTTATGGTCTCCCTTCCCTCCCAGATACCATGCCCAGACCATAGGACGTCCTAGAGGCATCCCTCCCTCAGGCCTCACCAGAACCATCTGGGAAAGAATGTGCAACTAGTCCGAGCACCCTCTGACCTGGACAGCGTCCCTGCCTGTTACATATTGGAAGATGCTTACCTTCCCTCAGGTCGTTTGGATTCCCAGCTCCATTTTCTGCTTCCTTTAACCTTCAGATAGTTCCTGTGCAGGTGGCTACAGAGGAGGGAGAATGCAATGGAAAGGAGCTTAGGAGAGCTTACCTCTCTGACCCGCGTGGCTCAGCTCTTCCTCACTCGGCCCTTGTTTGTTGTAGTTCTAGAAAGTGATGGATGAGATTGAAGAGCCTGGCTTAGCTTAGGCTCTAACCACCGCGTCGCATGTCTTTATTTCCAAGGCCAGTTCCCGGTGGTGTAATGCCTGTTGACAGTTGTAAAACTCTACCTACCTAGCTTTTCCTGCCTTGACTCATTGCCAGTCATTTCTAATAAAGATGATTATTAGACTGTGTTAAGAGATTTGGCAAATCAAAACTGGATGGATAATTAGGTAAATGATTGAGAAGTCCAAGCAGCATTACTGTTCTATCCATTATTCCCAATTGCTGCAATTTGCTTAGAATGCACAGGACACGCTCTCCTCTGAGAGACACTATATACACACCGCAGAACACGGCCACCCAGGCCAACCCGTGCCTGCACCCTCCTCCCCTCTCTGTCCTGTGACCACCACCCGTGAAGAGATTGAAATATTGCTCATGTGCAGCGAGCAGATGTGGCCCACAGAAAACTATCCGTGAAAAGGAAGCCATTCTTCACCAGTGTTCTGAGGAAATGATGAAAACTTAAAAAGCATGTTTGCTTTCCTAAAAGACAAATTGGCACATGGCATTTTATCCTTCTATGTTCTCCTCTTTCAGTGTGAGGGAAAGCCAAACGCTTAGCCTGTTGTTAAAGCATTCCTAAGAAGAGGCTTCGGGAATAAGAAGCGAAGAATACCTTACTCTGGTTTTTGTTTCCTCTTTAGGTCCAGAGGGTGCAAACCTCTTTATTTACCACCTTCCACAGGAGTTCGGAGACCAGGACATTCTGCAGATGTTCATGCCTTTTGGAAATGTTATCTCTGCTAAAGTCTTCATTGACAAACAGACCAATCTGAGCAAGTGTTTTGGTATGCAACAGAAACCGAGCTAGAATGTTACAGCACCTCCCCCACTGAGGAGCCACAGGGAGGAAGATGTAAATGGCAAACACTGTAGAAGTCAGGACAGGGGCGTCCGTGTGTGGTGGTGGTCCCTGGCTCTCTGGATCCATATGAGCAGACTGGGCAAAGTTGTTTAATAAAACAATTAAGGAAAGAGGAAGGGGCTATAGAAAAAGGAAGGATCTGGCAAATAAAACCAGTTACCCATACATTAGGTAATGCTGTATGCGGTACTGTGGACGGGTGTTGCTACATGTCTACCACTTGGTCACTGTAGAGCAACAGTAGTTCCTTTAGATCTCATAGACTGGACCACAAACTCGACCAGATGGGAATGCAGTTAATGAATTGTAGCGTAGGTTGTCATGATACAGAGTGGCACTGCGAGCCCTCTACCACTAATTCCTCACCCTGCCAGGTTCAGTGTGACTGAGCCGCTATGGATGCAGGTGACGCACTGGACTAGGGCCTACTGCTCAGCACGTCCATACCTTGCACGCGAGTGCACACATCTTCTCAGTAGAGGGGAGGTCAGCCCACCCACCACACTGCAGCTCCAGGAGCACAGGGATGGCTGGTTACTATCTCACGGTCACACAAAGAAAGCACTGCACTGTGCCGGGAGCCAGAAGTTGGGCTGACAGGACCTGCAGGGACCGCCCGAGTGGCTGTAGAGCACAGAGGGGCGGGTCTTCTGAGAACAGGGAAACCCAGCTCCGCTCCCTGGCGGCCCCAGCTGTCGTGCCCTCCTTCCTAAAGCAGCCCAGACTTTGCCACCCGAGGCCTTTCTCTGCTGCGAGAGAGTAAGACAAGCTCATGGCACGCACTAATGTTTTACACCAAAAGGAGAGCATTCATCATTGCTTGTTTTATTTTTTTCAAACGCAGTCCGCAGAGGAGTTTAGAGGCAGAATGTTCAGAGTATATATTACTCACTCAACAAGTTCTGGCCCAGTTTGAGAAAGGACATTTGCTTGAGCCACCTTCCAATTTACTAATTCGTGTTGGTAGTAGGTATTATGAGTAGCATAAAACAAAATAAAATAGAATACATACGGGCCAGAGGAAGTACAAATAGAACAGTATGGTATAAAGTAAAACATCAAAGGTAGGGTGGTTCTCAGCCAAAAACCCAAACTTAGTACCTGGCAGACCATTATGGGCAACCAGGATGTTTTGGCATCGGAAACTTCATCATCATAACATCTGTCTAACCTCCACGCCACTGCCCAGGAAGGTCTGAAGCGTCTACTGTTAGGGGAATTCGTACATCAACCATTTTTTAAGTCACTGTTTTTACCCCGTGGAGAGGCTGTCGGCCTGAGCCCATTACACCGTTGCTGCCGCTGCAGCAAGTCCATCAGCCCCCGTGTGACGGTTCAGAAGAGAGCGAAGTGGCGACGGTTGTTACCTAAAGTGTGTGTGTGTGTTTCAGTACGAGCCTACCTGTGGGAGCTTCCCTGCACCGGTTTTGAGCCAGACTTTTATATTGCTCATTGCCCAGCAATGTCCTGGGCTGATCTGGAGATTGGAAAAGGATTGAGCTTCATGGTTGGATTTGCAGAAAGTAATTGCTTTTAAAAGAGTGCGTATCAGCCCACAGGCTACTTAACCAACGTGTTCATCATAATGCGAGTTACTGCTATGAGTGTCAGCAGACAATTTAGTTGAGTGGACGGTGTTTTTGATTTTTATAAAAGCCATAGCCTCTCATACCAAGGTTTCTCGATGAGCCAGTTTAACTCCTTGGGGGCCCAGGTTCGCTAGTCACAGGGTAATAACCCCATTCTTTTGTTGTAGCCTCTTGGCCAGGTTTTGTAATCCATTGCACTCTTGACCCATTTCCATTCTTTAATCACCTTGCTGCTTCTGGCTGAAAATCCACAGGGAAAGGATAAAGTCTGAGCAAATATTTTGGCTTCAAGATCACACTTACTCAAAATTAGATTTCAGAAAAGGCAAACCACTGTTTTGCAGTACAGCCTGCCTACGAGAAACCTTCTACCGTACACTCATGTTTATCAGCTGAGAACTCTGCTAAAGGTATAGTTATGTCCTGTTCTTCCTCCTCTAGGGTGTAAAGGAATTTTCTCTTTAAACTTTAATAGTAGATATATGGAGAAGCTTAATATAGAACCTTCTAAACAGCTGATGTTCAGAACTGAAAGGCAACTAGTATAATAGCTTCCTGTCGCTACCAAAAGCAAGCAGGGACTATACAAGCTCAAAACTTTTGCACTGACATTGCAACACCACCGCCCCCTGCCCATCTCCCCTGCTGGTGAGAGCAAATACACGGTCAGAATTCTGCCTCTTGGTCTTTGCAGAGCATTTTCAGTTCCTTTTCAAAAGCGCGCCCTCCCATCTTTTTTGGCGGTGAGTGCTGGAATCGAGAGGGGTACTGGGAACTCTGTAGACTGGAGCTCTGTAGACGTTGAGCCCTGAGCTGTTTAGACTGTATGTTCCCCAAGGCTCTTGGGACTACGAGGGTAGCAATTTCCATCCTGTTGCATTGATTGGAGTTTTGAAAATGGAAGTTCAGGTAAGGAAGAAGGCCCAGCATTTCCCCTGCATCCCTAGGTGCCTCTCAGTAATAACTCTAAAATGTTAAAAACCAAGTATAAATTATTGTAGAGTTAACTCACTGACCCCCTCCTAGAGCCCAACGAGTGTGGGCTCCGTGAGACAGAGAATGAAAGGTGGGGGAGTCTCTGGCAGCACGCCGTGTTAGCCGGTCCTTTCCTTGGCCATCCTGCCTCTTAAGTTCAACCTGGTTGGGATACAGGAGCCTCTGGGGGCCCTGTCAGCCCTGCATATTTATCCGCCACTTATCTGAGCAGCACTTACCGTATATCTGCAGTTCTTGCAGAAACATTCCAAGGGACTTGAAACACAAGTGGATTTTGACTGAGATCAGGAAGCAAAGAGACTAAACTCACTCCAATAACGGAGGTGGAGATTTGAGCTTTCTGCAAAGGAGTTTTCTCGTCAAGCCCAGTTACCTGTCCGGCTAGCATTTTCACTGCTTCTCAGTGGACATTCCCATTGTGGCCCCTAAAACGTGCCCTGTTTGTCCACGGCATCGGCACACGTACTCACCATTTGCAGTTACACTGTCTGGGGGGCAAGAGGGGGGCGGCCCCCTTCTCTCTCCACTGCCTCTCCATCTTGATTCCTGCCTTCCTTCCCTTCTGTTTTCCAGGTTTTGTTAGCTATGACAATCCAGTGTCTGCACAAGCTGCTATCCAGGCTATGAACGGCTTTCAGATTGGCATGAAACGCTTGAAGGTCCAGCTGAAGCGCTCCAAAAACGACAGCAAACCTTACTGATCCTAACCCCAGAGGCTCCCTGCTTTGTTTTAGCTTTCTTAGGGTAAGTCCCACGAGCCAGCCTGTTCTCAACAGGAGAGGCAGAGGAGGACCACATTGCCAACTTTTACCAAGAGAGACGGTTATTTTTACAATAAGGCCTCCATTTCCCCCTCCCACCCTTCACCTAGTTCGCCATATTTAAAACTTGGGCTACCTTGTTTCTATCGAGTAAACTCCTCCAGTTGTGCCACTGTATTCTTTGTTTTGCGATTTGAATCTCCTTTTACCTTTTCTGTTTTTTTTTTGTTTGTTTTTTGCTTTTTTAAAGGAAAACATACACAAATAAATGACATCTTGACAATTTAAAAGGCAAACAAAGGCTAATGTGCAATTCTAACTCAGAGACCCCCCTGGTGCCCTGAGAGCACTGCCTGGAGAACTCACCCCTCCTGTCCTGTTCACCCCTAGGAGGGCGCCAGCTGTTTAGAGGTCAAGGTGGTGGCCTAGAGCAAGAGAAAAGCCAGGAGAAGCACTTAAAACAATACAAACGTCTTTCCACTACATTTGGTTTGTTTTAATAAGTAGGATTTTATTTTAGGGTTCAAAGCAACATGACATTTATTGGTCAGGTTATTATACTGGTTGTCTATTTTGTTATTGTTTTATTTTAGTTCTTAGAAAGGATTAATGTAAAAAAAGATTTAGAGATCTGTTTCTTAAAGCTACAGGGTTTAAAAATAAAATAAAAATGAATGAAAATACTTGATGTTTCTTGAAAGATAAATTTAATAATAAATAATACATAAATAATACATAAATAAAAAAGAAAGCCACAGGCCTGTAAATTTTATTTGTAAAAAAAGCATTTCTATTTTTGTACAAAATTTTTACTGCCTCAGAAATAATGGAAGTTATTTATTGCCTATTGTTAACTTATTGGGTACCTAAAGAGCAGCTCTCTGTGCTAGCTAGATCCTTCTGAAGTAGTCTCTAAAGGAATCGTTCTAGGAATGGGCTTTTTTTCACTGTTGGACCCTAGGCCTAAATTTCATGCTTTATCCTCTTGTTGTTTGTATCTGTCTGATTATTTTGTTCGTAACTTCCATTATCTAGTTTACAGTTCAGTTGTCTGACTTTCCCCTTACGTCACATTCGTTGAAACTGGATCCTCCCCTGTCCCTTGCCAGCCCCTCACCCCAAAACACCAGGAATCCATCCCCTCCCCCTCTCCGGATGGATTCTCTTGGGGTTCCATTGTGCTGTGGATAAAGGTTGTAAGAAATGCAAATTACGTGGATGGCTCCTAGACTCCCCAATGACCTAAGATTTGCATTAGTTTTTCTCCCGCACCCTTAAGAGTGATTTTGTTGCTGCTGAGTAGATTCTGTGTAACTTTTTACTCTCCCTTGTTTTCTCCCTAGACATCTTCATGCCCGTTAGTTCACCGTTTGCCTAGCATGTCCCTGTGGCGTCTCAAAAAAAGTTTCATCGTCCCGTCATTGTTTCTGATGTCTTTCTGACCTCACATCATATTTGGTTCTCCTACTGACCTTTGATCTAGTTTGACCTTTGAAATTTGCATGTGACCTCATCTAGCTATGAATTCTGGGAAGTCAATGTGAAAAACATTGCTGCATTCATGCAAGACTGAAATTTATTATTAGAAAAATTAATTATAGTAAAAAAACCTGTGGCAAAATGTTTCCTTATTTTTTTTCTTTTCATAAAACAGACTTGAAAGTATTATACAGGGATTGGCATTCTTCCCGGTCACTGGTAACAATAGCAATATGTGTCCAGGGACACAGAATGTTGGTTTCTAACAGACTACTTCCAAAAACAGTTTGAGAAAAAAACTGTCTGATTTTAAGTCTCTAGAGGTCTGTAATAGTTTTTACATTTTTCAGGCAGTGTAAAGTTTTTTGATAAGGCCATTTTAGGTGGCTCACTTTCTCATTAAGATATATATATAGAACCACTTTTTGTAGATTAGTATAAGAAAAATATTTACCCTGTTTTGGGGCAAATGCTACCTATTTGTGTCACCTTTTGCTGAACTGACTCACAGTTAGACAATCCATGGTTTAATGCACATGAAATTACCTATATTTTATACTGTTTCAATGTACAGGAGAAAGGTTACTGTAAACTGTGTTGCGTTGGTGCTTCTGTGAATTAAGTTGTGGTTTCATCATGAGTCTTACGGTCTTAATGTTCTTTGTTGATAAGACAAGTTTAGAATTGGTTTACTTAAAAAAGAATTTCAAAAAGTTGTTTGCTTAAAAAATATTTCATGTGAGGGGGAAAAAAAAAATCTATTCCAGAATAAGTTTTGTGTTGGCTTGTAAAGCATTGATGTCATTTTTTTTTTATTGTGGACTATTTAGATGTGTTTGTGTTCAGCAAAATGTGATTTTTTTTTTCTTTTAAAGAAAAAAAGTGAAAATATATAGTGCCAAATTCCAAAGGTACTTCCTTCCTAGAGCTTCAGTGTGTTTCTTGTGAGAAGTAATTTGATAACATGGGTATTTTATTATGTGTTTTGTATAAATCCCTGATATTTAAAAAACAAAAAACAAAAAAAAAGAGGTTAAAAAGTTTGTTAACTTGCTATCCTGTGGTCTTGTTGCCTGAAATTGTTATTGTTTGTTATTTCTCTATGATGTTTTTTGTAAGACATTGTACAAGTGCCCATGTCTCACTTTTTTAACCGCTCTGCACATCAGTGCTGTGACGGCAGCCTCACCGTGTATTTTCTTCATGATATATGGAAACCTCTAAGGTGAGAAAGTTTTGAACTTTTAACCCTTTCTACCCAGAGCTATCTGGAATGTTGATAACTTTTATACTGTCATCATTTTAGTTTGTTTTGGGGTGTTCCTGATTTGGATTTTTTGCCCTGCATATATCTTCTCTGAGTTGTTTTTTTTTTGTCTTTACTGCTTTATCCTTTGGTTGACATCCAAAAGAAAAAACCCACAAGGCAAATCTGAAGGAAAAATATGTATGTATTTTAACCCTTTCTGCTTTTCTCCCCCCTACATTTTAACATTTGATTATTTCTGTTCATTTTTTTTAAATTCTTAATGTGCTGCTGGAATTCCTTCTGTTTAAAAACAGTTTATTAAATAAACCTTCTGAGAGGGATGGTAGATAGATTCAGCACCTAAATAAATCTTAGATTCTGTACGCTTTTGAGATCAGATGTAGTAGTATGTTCCAGTTTAGAATACTTCCATATACCTTCCTGTTAAATGACATGGTAATGGGTAGTCTTTTGAGGTATTTTTGCTTTTGTATTTTAAATACTCCTAACTAATATTCTAATCAGCCATCGATTGCGCCGGGGATCTCGGACCCCGGTGGATACCTCTAAATACCAAGGTGTCTGGTGGTAGCTGATAGTCTTTTCCCTAGCTTTTTTTTTTTTAATTCAATGCATGTACTGACCACATAAGGAAAACTCAGTTCTTTATCGAAGTCTATGACAAAATAATTAGCACCAGTTCCTGCTGCCACTTTTCAAAGTGCCATATTACTTTGACTTCACGTGAACAGATCTCTTGCTGTCTTGACAAGTCCCCGTGTCATCACTGCAGCCCCCACACAAACTCCTGCCTCCCTGACAGCAGACCCCGGACGCTTCTCTGTCTCGCACGGAGTTCTGAACCTGCTGGCCCCCTCTCCTCCCTCCTTGTCCCACTCACCACCCCACTTGGTTTAATGTGTGTGTGGATGTGATAGCCCTGGGATGACAAGGACTAGCCTCTAATAATGCAAAAAAAAAAAAAAATTCCCTTCTTATGGCACATGCACTTATAATGAAGTGATTTGTATTATCCTCACACGTGTTTACTACTGCTGGGGCCTTCCTTCATCCTTTGAGGGCTATTTTGTACTTCCTGCAGCAATCAGCTGAAACAAAAGTTACCACACGTCTCTCATATGTAGTATGTGGTGGTGTGTAGATACATGCATAGGAACACGAGAGAACACCATTTGAGTTGTTTAGACTGTTTCATTCTGAATCTCTTTATTTACCTATCTCTACATAGATCTCAGAAAACAAATTTTTTCTGATTTCTTCCCTGAAGCAAGCCGCCCTCCTCCTGCCCTCTCTTCCTTTCACCCGCTGCATCTCCCCGGGAGGGACTGAGTGCAGTTGACAGGGGGCTCAGGGCAGACACTTTAATTTGAGTGTTTCTTATTTTGCAGGCAACCAAGACGCATTTAGGGGGAAAGTCCATTCTTTCTGGGGTTGGTTTGTTTGGGGGTTTTTTTGGCAGGTTTCATTGTTAAGAAGATAACCCTCCTCAGAGACAATTTGTCCTTTTAGTCACTTTATCTTTTAATGTCAAAAGGAAAAAGCTGCAAAGGTGTGAGGGCCTGTGCTGGAAGAGAAAACACAGGGAAACTGCTTTTTTTTAAATCAAGTGTAGAGAATAGTCATTTTTAAACTAAATTAGAGAATTGCGATAAAATGCCAGTCCTCAAGGCGAAACAAGTTCATCTTTCTTTCACCATAGGGGTTCTAGTTCTTTGGCTTGTGCTACTCTGGACTCATTTTACTGTTTGTTTTTATTATTATCTTAAGTGCTAATTAACACGAAGAAATAAAATTAAAAAAAAAAACCTGTAGTTTCATTACCTTTTTGAATAATGTCATACAAAAAATGTATTTGTGTTTTTCTGTGCTGTGAGAATTGTTGTTGTAGATTAATAATATCATTTTGTTTAGAATTATAAAATAGTTTTTAAATATTGTCTGAGAAAAGCCAAAGTTCCTGCAACCTAGTGGAAACTGTAAGACCACTGAGTATTGTTTGTGTTATTGATGCATTTGGATTTTGTTGTTTGATGGAATTTGAGCCAAAAAATAATAATAATAATGCAGGCTTTCCTATTTCTACAACTGATTGTACTTATTATGCATTTTGTACCAGTGGAACTTTTTATACTGGAGATTAAAAAAATGGAAATTTTTGTGGCTTACTCTGGTGGGCCCCCTGACAATGACTGATTTCAAGTTTGATTTCTGGTTGATAGAAAGAAAGTTGCTTTTCTTTTGAGAATTAAAAACTTTGGCTTGATTTCTTTTTTCCCTTTGCTTATATCTAGCATTAGAATTTTGTCTTAAAATACAGCGGTAAGTTTCACTTTTTATTCTGTATTGTGCAGTTACACAATAAGGTAATTAGATTTAGAAGTACTCAGTCACTTTAAGTGGATAAATGTATTAGTTAAAACTTTAGGGGTTTGCTTTTTTGCTGTTTAGATCAAAGTTTTTTCTGATTCTTCCGTCCTCATTGTGAACATAATTGTGTAGTTGAAACAGTCAAACTTATTTTTGTAACGTATGTTATTGTGTGATGCAGTTTTTTGCTTCTGTCTCCAATATTAAACCATTTTCCTAATACTTGTTTCTCTCTCTGCGTGTTGTATTGTTGGTGGTCATTATGTGTTGGTGATACATCTACACACCTCACTGTTTCACGTATCTGTTTTTTCTATATGTCGTGTAAAAAGATACAGTCGATTCCACCTAAGTGAATATCTGATTTGGAGGAAGGGGAAGCTGCCCCCCAGCCACCTCTGATTCATGTACAACAGCCCATTTTAACCACTGCTTCCATTTCTGCTATTCACCTAAATGACTGCCTACAGAGCTGGAGTTGCCAAGACCTTTTCTGGTCTTTGGGCCACACTGGGAAAGTCCACCTTCTCTTCTGACCTCGCCCCACTCTCCTCTGTCATGGGTGTGTGTATGCCGATCTTAACATTCATTTAAAACTGCTGCTGCTTTGCTGAATAACCTTAGAAACTTGAGAAGAGAAGCAGCAGAACTTCTATCTACACCCACAAGTTGAAAGGCATAACGCTACAGTCTTACTCTTAGAAACTTAATCATCACATATTAAAAAAGTGAATTATCGAGGGCAGAAGAAATAAACTTACCTGGTGAATAGAAGATGTGAAAAAGGTTAAGTCTATGTGTTCCCATCAACCAAGAGAGATACATAGAAAAGTCATTTAAATTTTATGTATTTTAAGAGCTACATGAATCCAGGAGCAACTTTAATTATTAAAATTAATGAAAGAGAAAAGAAATATATCCAGGTGTTCAAATGGAAGCCCAACTCAGTCAGGTCGGGTAGAAGGGGGAGGAGGTCCAATTTCTCATGCTTAGTCTTCATCGTCTATGCTCCATTTACAAATGAAAGCCAAGAATGCCCTGTGGAATCCACACACTCCCACCTGAGTGAACGTATATTTTTTTAAAAAGCCTTGACCACCCCAACCCCAGTTATCAAAAAAGAGAACTAAAGAAAAAACCTGTTCCTTACATGCCCTCTAAAACGGAAGCCCCGGGCCCTCCTCCCTGTCTGCCCATCTCTCGTGCTCAGGAATCTGACTGCTCTCCAAGTGCTCTTAAAAGATTCCTCTGACGTTCGCTCCCCATGTCTTGGCTCTCCTTCCAACTTTTCAGACGCCCAGGGTCTGACTCAGGTCACCCAGCATCGGGCGGCCTTCCTCTGGCTGCCAATACGATTTTCCCGGCAGGTGCTCAGGCCCTTCGCCTCTGGTTTCCGCAGCCCCTCTGACCCCTAGGCTGTCTTCTCTAGTGGGCGCAACAACCGAGGGGCCTGGTGAGGTGGGAGAAAGGAGGCTCTTTCCTCCACAGGCCAAACACCTCAGCAAAGTGACTTACAGCAGCTCCAACCTGCACGGATGGGAGCTGACTTGCTGCCACTCCTTCTATTGTCAATCTCGTAGCCTTCATCAGTTTGCCTCTGAGAACCCACAGCTTACACTAGTGGGGAAAGATGGCTAAGGGTGTGATTTTTCTTTTCTCTCTCTCTTTTTTTTTTGGTGGGGGATGTGAGGGAGGGGAAGAAGGTAGTAGGTAAAGAGGGTGAGCGAGTGTTCATTTTAAAAATATGTAAGATATAGATATATCCACCATTTGGCACAAGGCAAAATGCTCATGCTAAGTAAAAGAAGGGAAAGACAAAGCCAGTTTTGTTGTTGTTCTGGAAAAACAACAAAAACAATGATTCTCCAAAGACGGGGACAGAAATGCTAGTTACCTGAAGCCCTCGTGAGTGTACCACTGATCCCTGCTTTCACGCACACTTACTGTTGTGATTCTGTAAAGTGCTGCCGCAGTGTCAGCGAGGCGTGTGTGTTTGCCATGCATGGACCACCTCGGAAAAATTCCAGAACTGCCCGCGTTTGCCTCGCTGACAGAAACTGCATGTCTGCCCCGCCCACCGCAGTCTGAGCTACCCGGGTCCCGGACTCCTAGCCGGCAGGCCAGGACACACAGTGAACACTAACGTACTGTGAATCGTTCCTGATAAGTGAATAAAACGTTGTGACCAAACAATCAGCTTATTCACTTATCAGGAATCGACTGTTCTGCTAATTCGCTGTTTTTGTTTTTCATCTCTGTTGTAGTTCACTATTTTTGCTGTGTTCTGTTTTCTCCTCTCATGCTTGGACAAACTCACTGGGAATACTATCTTCGTGTGACCATGAAACGTTTATATCAAGTGAAAATGATATCTTAACAAAATCTATGCACTTGCTATCAGGAACACAATACTGGATGTGTCTTATATATATTGAACTATATAGTACTCGATTTCTTAAATAAAGCTTAAGAAAGGACTCTGGTGTGTGTACTGTTAGTGTGATTATTTTTCAAAGCAGTGTTTCTAAGGGGTACTTTTGTTCTTTTAAGTCTTGAGTGATACAGGATATTTTTCATTGAAATTATATCACTGGCTTCATGACCTAATAATATTCAATAAACTGACTTTGGAAACAACATGGAGTGGGGGGAAGTTCTTCTGAGTGCATTTTAGCGTAAGACGTCTGGAAAACCGTCCACTTAGCAGTGCCCACAGGAAATCTCCCCCCCGGGGCTGTGGGCAACGGAACAGAGCAGTCCCTTCACTGGCAAACGTCCACAGTCTGTCCTGACCTAGAACACCCAACCGCCTTTCTGAATGTTATCTCTTTAGGCTCGGCAAAAAAGAAAAAGAAAGGCACGTCCGAGAATAATGCTGGTTTGCACTGATGCTTTTCCAAAATGACGCGGCACTAAAACTGCACCCTGCTGGAGAGCAACGGTGGCTCTCAGGAACTGCAGGATGAGAAAAAGCAGAAGGCATTTGATCACTCAGGATGAGAAGGGTGAACTCTCAAAGCAGTATGTGAGAGGACATCCTATAACAGTTGCAGAGCTTAAATGGGAAGCCTGCTGCTTGGCCCTTTGAAGGAATATTTTTGAAATTTTTCCTACAGGCAATAGTTCGAACAGAAAGACATTTTCTGTTGGATTTATTTTCCCAGCTTTGGTGTTTTATGTTAGATTTGTATTTCTTGCTTAATGTTTGATTCTAAGAAAAACTCCTAAACTTCTACTTACAAATGGCAAAGGTACCCTATTCCTTTATCAAACAAATCTTTGTTATTCCTGATAATGAGGGACACAATGTGGTTAATGAAAATGACAGAAAATCTTCCAGTGTCTGCCTCTTCCCACCCTAAACTTTCTGCTTATAAATTTGTCACCAAAAACAAAAACTAGTGCAAGAGCCAAGGGTAGCAAAATCAAAAGGTCCAGGTAGACTGCATTGCTAGCACCATACAGTTTGGGGCTGGGGGAAGAGGTGGGTTTTCTTTTGTAAATGGTTAACATTCTCGAAACCACTGGGCTTTGGCTGCACACAGGGTGCCTAGAAAGTTCCTTTCATAGCCTTGCCTTGACCAGTAGTCACACAGCTAGAAAGCATCCTCCTTTTTGAATAGAACACATCCGAGGCAGTAATGGGTCAGAGAACACTGAGCCTCGGTCAGAGAAGGAAGAATGAAAGCCAACATATTCCCCTCCGTCTGCAGTCCCAACTCAGTCGTTCCCCAGTGCTGAAGTCGGGGAAGTCGCCAGTCGGGGCTGTGTAATGGGAGACGTAGCTCGGAGGGACAGCTTGAGGGCCTGCCAAGTGGGAGCTTCTTTAGGGGAAATGTTACATTTCTTTTAACCTTTCTCTACTGGGCAGCAAAGCAGCCTAGTACCTTCTACCTGCCTGCATCCAAAGCACTTTTTAAAATAAAAAATAAATACATAAATATACATTCCGTATATGTTACATATTAAATATATAAATGCATTGTGTTCTGCAACTGGTCAGTTACAGTTAAAGTCCCACGTAAGACCCTCCAGTTTTGAGACACTGGATGATGCCTCTGTCACGGAGCTGGAGTTAAAGATACGGGAGGTACTCAGGAGCATCCTCCGGGGAGTCGCACTGCCTCACTTTGCATACCAGCACTGCACTGATTACCCTTGCAACCTCCCTATGCCTGTATTTCCTCACTGGCAAAATGAGGGTTAAAAATAACACCTAATACCTAGTGCCCGAGGTTGTTAAGAGGATTACCTAAGCCTTTATACACACAAAACACTTAGATCAGGGCCATCACGTTGTAAATACTCCGTATGTGCAACCGACTGGAGCCCCCTCTGCTGGCCTGGTCTATTGCTGTCTCCTACCAGCTGTCCTCGAATCCGTCTCCAGAGAACCCCACAGCCCCTCCAGCAGAGATCTCTGCACTCACAAGTTCCAAGACAGACTTTCCTGGGGTGAGAAATCGTACACTGGAGACATGCCCACCTCAGAGGCTAGCACAACCACACAGCCCTGGCCGAAGCGTGAGGCTCGACAATGAACTCCGTTCTCAGAAAGGGAACCCAATTACCCACTGTAATCCACCCCTGCTTTCTACATCTAAGTCTTATACTTAGGTATCTTTCCCCACAAGAAAAGCGTAGCTGTCCATTTGGGAGCTAGATGGGGACAACGAAGTCACCTGGAGAACTGCCCGGAACAAGCCTGTAGGTTCTCTGCCTTCCCAAGGCAAAGCTGCGTCCTCGGCAGCAATGAGAGCTGAGACGTCTTTGATCACTCTGGGAAGAGCAATGGTCGGGGCTCAAGCCTGGCTGCAGCCAAGCAGCAGGCTCTCTGATCCCCCGCCCCATCTTCACCCACCTGGGCAAATTTAACCAAAGGTACTCTGCTTGTTTTATTTATTGTGGTCCATGTAGAATTTTGAAAAACAATTTTGCTATTAAAAGCACAAATATTAAAAACCACTGCTTTAGAAGAGGGTCTCAGAGAAGTTCACCATTACCTAAGCTTTGTTGATAAATATTTATTGTCTTTGGAGTCATTCTCTCCTCCCCTGATCTCTCTTCTCTTTCTATATTCCCATAGTTCTTTGTCTGAAATTCATGTAACATTCACTCTTTATTGTGCACTGTTTACATGTTGCTTATATCTGTCTGCCAAGCCAGACTGTGAGCTCTTTGAAGGAAGTGACTGTGTCTCATTCATCACTGTATCACCAGTGTCACACAGTGGTTGTCATATAGTCGATGTTTAAAAATGTTGGATGGATGGATGGATGGATGGATGAATATAGCAGGTCATCTTGCAGGGGCTCGAGAAAAACATGCCTCATTAAATGGACAACTCAAGAAATATCTGCAGAGAGGGATCTGATTGTGGGATGGGACAAAGATGGTGGAAATGGGAGGCCAAAGTCAGGGGCCACTGTGGGAGGCCTGGAGCACTGCCAAGGATGAGGAAGAACGCTATTCTGCTCCTGCATCCCCAGAATTCAGGTTCTGTCTTGTTGCCACAGAGCTAACCACCTACTGGGTCCTGTACGGAAAAATATCCCTGCAATTAAGTCAAGCTACTTTGGGTGTATTGTCATCGATTTTAAGCTACATTTTTTTTTTACCTTCTCAGCAACATTTTATACCTAGGGAATGTCCCTAGATAGACTTTGAACTTCTAAGAGACCAGAAAAGCCACAGAACTGTGTGCAAACCAACAGAAAACTATGAATAAAGGCACCTGATTCTAAGGCATTCCTGAGGAGCAGGCAACTCCTTTTCGCCTTCTCTCCCAGCTGCAGCTACTGTTGGTCCTGCCAGCTTACCACCTGGAGCAGGTTGGAGCCCAGGCCAGCCCTCGAGCAGGAAAGTACAACTAAGTCATTAGGACAGCCTGGCAGAGGCGAGAAGTCCAAGCTGCTGCTGGGATGCCATTTAGCTCCAGACATCCAGGAAATGTGCGTGAATCCAAGTAATCTGTCCCAATTTGTCAATAGCTACTATAGGGACAATGCATAATCCACTCATCCATCACTCATTTGTTCAAAAGACAGACACTAAGCAGTGACCTCATGCAAAGCACTCTGTAGGAGCTAGGAGTGCAAAGAGAAGTAAACATGATCCTGCCTCCAGCAGCTTGTCCTGATTAGCATGTATCTGCCAGGTAAGAAGAAACCCTTCATACCACTAAGAGTGGATGGTCCAGACAAACTCCACTCTCCCCCAAACTAACACTCTGTCACCATGGTGCCCACATAGAGTTATATAACTTAAGATTTATATAACACAAGGTGACAGCAACTCTTTCAGACTGTTGTTCTTAGCTGAGCATTGTCCTCAGTGCTGCTCAGACAGTGTCTCCCTACCTAGAGGTTAAAGGTCTTTCCTGGGGGAAATGAAATATAATGGGTGATGGGGCAGGGGAGCTGGTCCTGACAGTTCTCCACATCGATGTCTCTACCAAGGGCAGAGCTGAGCAAAATGGCCCTATGTACTCAAGAGTCGTTCTCTCAACTAGCTAACTATATGACACACCCTTACCTGTCTACCGAATGTGTCCCACCTCATAACTTTGCCTCTTTAAAAACTAGAACCTAAACAAATGGAAGTCTTCTCCTCAAGAGTACTATGAGGTGGAGAGGAGATTGGAAAAAAGAGACAGAGCCTCAGTGGGAATGAGAGGGGGCTGTGACATGAGAGGATGCCCTCCTAAGCCAGGGGTATAATCACCGTCCACCTGTAGCTCCCAGGCTCCAAGCTCACAAGCTTGCTCTCCACTCAGTTCACACTCAACCCACTTTCTCATCCCACTGTGAGTGTGTCTTCTGCCATCTAGGTGCCTCATTCAGTTTCTCCTACAGGACTAGATACACCCTAGTCCTAGTACCAATGTCAGCCCAGTCACAGTAAAATGCTGGTGACAACTACCACCTGGTATCCCAAGCTTCAGAGAATGAGACATTCCTAATTCAATTTCCCTGTCTCCATAATGAAAAGGTGAGAGGGGCAGCCCTCACAATGGCTGGAACAAATGAAAAAAAGAAATACTGGTGACTCCATCATTAAAGAATATGATAAAAGTAACATCGCCAAGATGGTGACAAAGGTCATTCTTGACTTTGCTCTTCCTCTCAAGAAGAACAATTAACAACCATTCATGGACAAGACACCACTGAGAGAATCACAGGACACAGGGGTGCGGCTGGAGCACCCCCTACACCACAAAGACCAGGAGACCACATTAGAAGGGAGAGAGGAGCAGCTATGCACTGACCACACTGCTCCTCCCCCGGGCCTGCACAGCGCCACACCAGGAGGTCTCCCAAACCCACAGTTGCCGCAGTGAGAAAAGAGCCCAGGGATGACATCCGTCCCCCCACCCCAGCACCTAGGTCACTTTGTGGGAGCCCCTGTTCTGTTTTTGCCCCTGGGGATTGCAGGGGAATCAATGGGGCTCAACTACTGGAAATTTGATTGGGACAGAGAAGAGGAGAGGGGCTTCCAATACTTGCATCTTGGCAGACCAAGTTCCTACCTGCAGAGCCCAAGTAGCTTTGCTCCATCTGCAGAATCAACTTGGTGGCACATTCTGACCTCAGGAACTCGGCATGGCCCTGATTCAAGTCCTCAAATGAGGAATTTTGCTAACCCTGGAACCTGGTCTGCCCATACCCAGACAGGAGAGCTGGAATCAGCCTCGACCACTGCAAAGTACAGCTCCTGGGATCTCTAGATCAGAAAGCCTTTGGGGGAAAATTTGGAAGTTGCCTCAAATGGGTCCTCCCAGACCCACCCAGGCTGGAGAGCTAAGTCCATAGCTCCACCTGCTGTGGCCCACAGCCCAGGCACCATCTGACAGGAAGAATGGGCAAGAGCACCTGGAAGCTACTGTGTTACATAACAATGCTTGAGCCAAGGCAGGTGGGCAGAACTGACTGCCCCCAGAATAAAACAAATGACCCTGTTCAGCCAGGAAACATGGTGCATGGGTCAGCCTGAGTGAAGACCAAAACATAGAGCCTAGTAGCCTCACTTATTGCTAAACACAGCCTTCCTGACCAAGGTATCTCATCAGAAGACACAGGAAGCTACAGAGGCCATCCCAGAGCCCTGTCTTGACACAGCCAATGGATTTCCTTGTCTGAAGAGTGAAACCAGTAGCCTCACCTGACCAGGATATTCAGTGCACACTCTTGTCTGACTTGAGTCCCCAAATAGCAGTGAAGTAAATTCATAGCCCCACTTACTGCTAAGCATACTAGCCAGTCCTAACTGTCTAGTAAGCCTCACCAAAAAAATCCAGACAACCATGGAACCCTTCTTACAGCCTCACTTGAAGAGATAACCAAGCCAGCAGTCCTACCCGGCCATCGTCAGCCAGTGACACAGCATCACACCCGCCCCCACTGCTGACCCCAGAGCTCAAATAATTGCCTTGCCCAAAAAGAGACCCCAATAGCGGGCCCCACATGGCCAAGAATATTACCAGCAGGCACATACAAAAACCAAAAAGGAGCTGAATAGTGAAAAACTATCTCTGCCAAAAATAAAAAAACCCTGCAAAATCAGAAAGAGGATACCATATACTCAAACGTGCACATACCATTGTAAAGAATCAAGAATCACAAAAAAAATGCCCCTAAATAAATAGAGGTCTACAAACCATCAAAGAATTGAGAATGATCCTCTTAAAGTTCAGTGAACTACAAGAAAACAGAGACCATTAAATGAAGTCAGGAAAACAATACATGAACGAAACGCAAAGTTAACAAAGAAATAGAAACCATAAAAAAAAAGCCTCCTAGAGCTGAAAAATACAATAATTGAACTGAAGAATTCAATAGAGAGTTTTAACAGCAGACTTGACCATGCAGAAAAAAGAATTAGCTACCTGGAAGATAGGATATTTAAAATTATCCAGAAAAGAAAAAAGAAAAAAAATGAATAAAACAGAGTGAAGAAAGCCTATGGCACTTATGAGACACAATTAAAAGAAACAATGTTCACATTATGGAAATTTAAGGGAAGAGAGAAAGAAAAGGGACAGAAATTATATTTAAAGCAATAATGGCTAAAAACTTCCCAAACGTGGGGACAGAAACAGACATCCAGATCCAAGAGGCCCAAAGAACCTTAAATATGGTGAACCTGAATAGGATTACAAGGTGATACATTATGAATAGTTTGTCAAAAGTCAAAGACAAAGAAATATTTTTTAAAGCAGCAAGAGAAAAGAGAGAAGTTACATGTAAGGGAATGCATTAGACTATCGGTGAATTTCTCAGCAGAAATTTTTTCAGGCCAGAAAAGGATGGGATAACATAAAAACTGTTGATTGGTTTTAGAGATGTCTGTAGAGTAGATGGATCTTGAACGTGCCTCCTCCCAGGACCATACTGGAAACACCACAAAATTGGGAGACAATCATTCTGAAAAGCCACCTAGAGACTAGCAGAAGAGGAGTCTTACAACCAAGGATTTGCAGAAGCCACATAAGGACTGGTAGGAAGGGCAGAGACATAAAAGAGGTTGCCCCTCCCCCACTTCCGTGGGCTATCACTGAGGTGCCAGAGTGATACCTCAGCTGTGAGAGCCCCCTGGAGAGACATGGGGTCAGGAAGAGGCATGAACCTAGCACCTGGCTGTGAAAAGAGGCCGGGTTTCTGTCCACCAAGAAGAGGCAGAGTCCGCTGGAGACACAGGCACCCGGCTAAAGAGCCAATGTAGAAAATTTTGTTCACAGCCACGTACCTTGGGCTCCAGCGGAGGGACGGCAGTGCAGACAGGAGTCACCTGAGGAGAGTCTGGGGTTTTCAGATCCAGGAAGAGACAAGGGGGAACAGCCTATAAGAGAGCTCCCTTAAGACTGTCAGCTGATCTCACAACAGAAACATTTCAAACCAGAAGGAATGAAGTCTTCAAAATGATGGACAGTAAGGACCTGCAACCAAGACTACTTTACCCAGCAAGGCTATCAATTAAAATTGAAGGAGAGATAAAGAGCTTCCCAGACAAGAAAAAGCTAAAGGAGTCTGTTACCACCAAACCGTATTACAACAAATATAAAGGCTGTACTTTAAGAAGTAGAAAAACAAAATAAAAAACGAAGAGTTTAAAGAATAAAATGGCAATAGATACTTACTAATACTCACTTTAAAACTAATGGTTTAAAGGCTCCAATCAAAAGACAGAGGGTAGCTGAATGGATAAGATCTAATACCCTTATATGTGCTGTCTACAAGAGACCCAGCTCAGAACAAAGAAAGATACACACAGACAAAAAGTAAAGGAATGGAAAAAGATGTTTCATGAAAATGGAAGGGAAAAAAACAAGGGAAACAATATGTATAGCTGACAAACCAGATTTTAAAACAATGGCTACATTAAGAGACAAAGAAAGACACTACATAATGATAAAAGGAGCAATCCAACAAGAGGATATAATTCTGGTGAACATTTATGCACCCAACATAGGAGCACCTAAATATGTGAAGGAAATCTTGATGAACATAAAAGGAGAGTTTGACAGTAATACAGTCATAGTTGAGGATTTTAATACCCCACTGACTTCAGTGGACAGATCTTTCAGACAGAAAATCAGCAAGGAAACAGTAGCCTTAAATGACACATGAAATCAGATGCATTTAATTGATATCCTCAGAGCATTTCACCCCAAAGCAGCAGAATATATATTCTTTTTGGGTGCACATGGAACATTTTCTAGGACATGTAAGGACACCAAACAATTTAAGAAGATTTAAATCATCATCAAGCATCTTTTCTGACCATAATGGTATAAAGCTGCAAATCAATCACAGGAGAAAAAACAGAAAAACACACACAATCATGGAGGCTTGACTTTAGTAACAATAACTTGTTACTAAACAATGAATGTGTTAACGATGAGATCAAGGAAGAAATCAGAAGTTACCCTGAAACAAATGAAAAAGAGAACACAACAATCTAAAATCTGTGGCACACAGTGAAAGCAATCCCAAGACAGAAATTCCTATCATTACAGGCCTACCTCGGGAAACACTTACGCTTAACTTTACACTTAAAGGAACTGGATAAAATCAACAAAGCCCAACGTGCATAAAAGGAAGGAAATAATAAAGATCAGAAACTAATGAAATAGAGTCTAAAAAAATAATACGAAAGATCAAGAAAGCCAGGAACTACATGGTCCTTTGAAAATATCAACAAGATTGACAAAACTTTAACCACACTATCAAGAAAAAAAAAAAAGAGAGAAGACCCAAATAAATAAAATCAGAAATGAAAAAGGAAAAACAACTGACGCCAAAGAAATACAAAGGATTGTAAGAAAATATTATGAACTATATGCCAACAAATTGGATAATCTGAAAGAAATGGATAAATTCCTAGAAGCATAAAATCTTCCAAATATCAATTGAGAAGAGTCAGAGAATCTGAATAGAAAGACTACAACTAGAGAAATTAAAGCAGTAATAAAAAAAACTCCCAACAAACAAAAGCCCTGGATTGAATGGCATCACAGGCGAGTTCTACCAAACATTCAAAGAACTGACGGACACCTTTCCCTCTTAAACTACTTCAAAATATTCAAGTGCCAGGAAAACTCCCAAGTTCATTTTGCAATGCCAATATTATCCTAATTTGAAAGTCAGATAGAGACACTACACAGAAAGAAAATTATAGGGCAATATCTCTGTTGAACATAGATGCTAAAATCCTCAACAAAACATTAGCAAGCCTGATACAGCAATACATTAAAAAGATCACATACCCTGATAAGGAGATGCATCCCAGGGATGCAAGCATCATAAATGTATGCAAACCAATAAACTTGACACACCACATAAACAAGATAAAGGACAAAAACCATGTGATCATATCAACAGATGCAGGTAAAGCATTTGACAAAATCCAGCGCCCATTGATGATCAACAAGATCTCTCAGCAAAGCGGGAATAGAGGGAACATACTTCAATGTAATAATGGCCATATATGACAAACCCACAGCCAACATCACACTCAATAAAGCATCTGCCTTAAGATCAGGAACAAGACAGGAATGTCCATTTTCACCACTCTTACTCAACATAGTACTGGTAGTCCTAGCCACAGTAATCAGACAAGAAAAGAAAGAAAAGGAATCCAAATTGGAAAGGAGGAAGTGGGTTGCCCAAAAAGTCCATTTAGTATTTTTCATGAAATAAAAAACATATTTTTCCTGGCTGGTGTGGCTCAGCGGATTGAGCGCTGGACTGTGAACCAAAGGGTTGCAGGTTTGATTCCCAGTCAGGGCACGTGCCTGGGTTGTGGGGCAGGTCCCCGGTAGTGGGTGTGTGAGAGACAACCACACATTGATGTTTCTATCCCTCTCTTCCTCTTTCCCATCCCCTCTCCCTAAAAATAAATAAAATCTTTTAAGAAACATATTTTTCATTTTCACGAATAACTTTATTGATTGGCTATTTTGAGTATGTCAGCTATCTCCCACTATTGCCTTCTAGTGGACAGAGACCAGGGCTGCTGCTCAACATTTTCCAATGCGTAAGACAGCCCCACAGCAAAGAATTATTTGGCAAAAATTTCAGTAGTACCAAGAAACTTCACAAACTACTTTTGACACATTTGATCAGTCATAGCACCTTCTCCATGAACTGCATAAATCTTTTTTTACATTTCAGTTGTGTTTTTACCTTTCTTGAAATAATAAAGCATAATATGACAAAAATGTCATGAATTTTCTTCCGTCTTCAATATTAAAAGGGCTGCACAAAAACTCACCAATTTTGATAAGTGTTTTTTAAAAGCACACTGATATGACAGCTGTCAGAATACAATCTAACAAGAGTGTTTCAAATAAAATTAAAGACAATTAAGCACTACTAAAGCCATCATATGGAAAAAAATAAATGAACTTTTTGGCCAACCCAGTAAAACTGTCATTATTCACAGATGTCAAGATACTGTACATAGAAAACCCTAAAGACTCCACCAAAAACTGCTAGAGAAAATAAGTGAATTCAACAAAGTAGGAGGATAAAAAATTAACATTCAGAAATTGGTGGCATTTCTATGCACTAGTAATGAACTATCAGAAAGAGAAACTAAGGAAATAATCCCATTTACTATTGCAACAAAAAAAATAATAAATTACCTAGTAATAAATTTGACCAAAGAGGTAAAAGGCCTGTACTTGGAAAAACACAGGGCAGTGAAGAATGAAATGGAGGAAGAGACAAATAAGTGGAAGCATGTACCATATACATGGATTAGAAAATTATCACTAAAATGTCCATACTGCCCAAAGCATTCTATATATTCAACACAATTTCTAATATCAATGGTATATTTTACAGATCTAGAACAAATATTCCAAACATTTATATGGAACCAAAAAAGATCCTGAATAGCTTCAGCAATCTTGAGAAAGAAAAATGATGTTGGAGGGATCACAATACCTGATATCACTGTACTAGAAGGCCATTGTAATCAAAAGGGCCTGGTACTGGCACAAGAACATGCATATATATCAATGGAACAGAAGAGAGAGCCCAGAAATCAATCCATACCTTTGTGGTCAATTAATATTTGACAAAGGAGGCAAGAGCATACAATGGATAAAGACAGTCTCTTCAAAAAATGATGTTGGGAAAATTGGACAGGCACATGTAAAAAAATAAAAATAGACCACCAACTTACCCCATACTCAAGAAGAAACTCAGAATGGATATAAGACTTAAACATAAGTCACAAAACCATAAAAACCCTAGAAGCAAACATAGCCAGTAAAATTTCAGATAGTTCTTGTGGCAGTATTTTGCCTGCTATGTCTCCTAGGGCAAGGGAAATAAAAGGAAAAATAAACAAACAGGACTACATCAAACTAAAAAGCTTCTTCACAACAAAAGAAACCATCAACAAAATGAAAAGGGATTCACCAATGATACATCTGATGATGGGTTAATTTCATAAGAACTTAGGCAACTCAATACCAGGAAAACAATCCAATTAATAAGCAGGCAAAGGACCTGAAGAGACACTTCTCCAAGGAGGACACACAGATGGCCAGCATATGAAAAAATGCTCAACATCACTAATCATCAGAGAGATGCAAATTAAAACCACAATGAGATATCACCTCACACCTGCCAAAATGCCTACCATCAATAAATCAACAAACAAGTGCTGGCAAGGATGTAGAGAAAAAGGAACCCTAGTGAACTATTACTGGGAACACAGACTAGTGCAACTACTGTGGAAAACAGTATGGAGTTCTTCAAAAAATTAAAAATGAAACTGTCTTTTGACCCAGTGATCTAACTTCTGAGAACATATCCTAAGGCTCCCAAAACACCAGTTTCAAAGAATGCATGCACCCCTATGTTCATAGCAGTGTTATTTACAATAGCCAAGACCTAGAAATAGCACATGTGCCCATCAGGAGATGAGTGAATAAAATAGTTCTGATACATTTACACAGTGAATACTACACAGCCAATAAAAAAGAAGGAAATCTTACCTTTTGTGATAGAAAAAGACAAATACCATATGCTTTCAAAATGTGGAATCTAATGAACAAAATAAACTGACAAAAAAATAGAGAGGCACAGACATATGGAACAGACTTACAACTGTCAGAGAGGAGGGGAGAGGGAGGGACTGGATGAAAGATGCAGGGATTGGCCAAAGAACACATATGTAGAACTTACAGACACAGATGACAGTGTGATGACAGCCAGAGGGAAGGAGGCGCAAGGGATGAATGGAGGCAGGCACGGTGGGCAAAATGAGAATCTATCATAGTCGATGATAAAAATTTAAAAAATTAAAAACTTATACTTCAGGGGAGGAAATAAAACACTATATATACAAAAAGGTAACCCAGATTGCAAGACAGTAAATACTAGCTGCCAAATCAGTGATAGGAAAAGTGAATGCTTTTGATAATTCAAAGAAAAGAGAATTTACTTTGACCAGGAGTGGTTAGATAAGGGTTTTATGGAAGAGGGGGAATTAAACAAGGCTAAACATAAAATTAATGATGATAACAACAATGACAACAGGGACTGGTTATTGATTCTACTACACCAGGTACAGCACTATGCATTTAATGTGCATCATCTCTTTGAATGATATGCCCTCTGTGGTAGGTAGGTGTTGTTATGACCCTTACTGTCCATTTGAAATTCTGAGAGGTGGAGGAGGGCTTTGTCCAAAGTCGCCCAGTGCATGAGCAGAGGAGTAGGGAACTGCCCTTGAAGTCAGACTCCAGAACTCTACTGCATATCGTTAAGCTACACTGGCAGGTAGGAAAGAGGGAAGAAGGAAGCAGTTCAGACCAGATGAAGCCCAGGGGTGGGAGGCATGCTGTCTAGTCATTGACAACCATGTCCTGACAACAGCCAGACAAAGTTGGGCTGTTACTACAAGCCTAGAGGGTTAGCGTGCCCCTGCTAACAACAGACAGCCCTTGAGGAAAAGGGGGACCTTTGCATTTTCCTGGATTGCACTGCTACCAGCCATAAATGAGTCCCTTTAGGTCCACATCTCAGCAGTATTTCGTTTTGTCAGTGTCCTGGATTTTGGTCATTCTAGTGGGTGAGTAATAATGTCTCATTGTTTTGGTTTGCATTTCCTTGATCACATACATGGAGTGTCTTTTCATGTGCTTGTTTGCCATTTATATATCTTCTTTGGTGAGATCTATTAAAGTCTTTGCCCACTTTTTTGGGAGGGAAAAAAACAAGAATACTATATCCAGCAAAGCTGTCCCTCAGAAATGAGGGAGGGATAATGACTTCTGCAAAGAAACAAAAGCTGAGGGAATTCATTACCACTAGAGCTGTCTTACAAGAAATCTAAGAAGGGGTTTTTCAGTGAAAATAAGTGGTTTCTAGTTAACATCACAGAAACATAAAATACAGTGTAAAACTCACTGTAATGGTAAATTCACAGACAAAGTGATATTCTGTAATATGGTCATGGCAGGGCATAATTTAGTTAAAACATTAGTTTAAAAGTTTAAAAATAAATGTAAGTAAAATAACCATAGTGAAAATAATCTGTTATTAATTATACAACATTAAAAATATGTAAATTGTAACTCAATAAATCAAAATGTGCGGGGGAATAGAAGTGTAAGTATAAAAATGTAGGTATTCTATTGAAGTTAAGTATTATTAGTTTAAAACATGGCGTAATAATTTTAAGATATTTAATGTAAGCCCTATGGTAAGAAGGGGATAACCTGTAGAAATTACACAAAAGAACATAAGTCAAACCACATTGACATCCCAAGATATCAAAACACAAAAAAGACAGCAGACTATGAAACAAGGAACAATGGATCTGCAAAATAACCAGAAAGCAATTAACCAAATGGCAATAGTAAGTTATTATCTATAAAGTAAGTGCATACTTATAAAATAAACCAATTAAATTCTCCACTCAAAAGACAAAGAATGGCTGAATGCATTTTAAAGGACAAAAAAAAAAGATCTGACTATAAGGTACCAGAGACTCACTTAAGCCTTAATGACAAACATGCACTGATACTGAAGGGAAAGGAAAAGATATCTGAAGAAAACGGTAACCAAAAAAAGCAGGGAACCTACACTTGTATCAGAGAAAATAATATTTAAACTAAAAATGGTTTCAAAAGAGACAAAGAAGACAATTATATAATGATAAATGATATAAATGATAAAGAAGATAAATTATATAATGATAATTACATAATGATATAATGTATTGACCTACATCACATCAAGAAGATATAACAGCTGTAAATATGTATGCACACAACAGCATAGCACCTAAATACATAAAGCAAAAACTAACAGCTAAAAAAAAAAAGAGAAAGAGAGAGAGAAGTAAATGGAAATACAATTATAGTTGGGGACATTAATACCAACTCTCAGCAATGGACAGCTCATTCAGACATAGAATCAATAAGAAAACAGCATATTTGAACAACACTATAGACTAAATAGAGCTCACAGACACATACAGAGCATTCTACTCAACAAAAGCACAATACACATTCTTCTCAAATGCACATAAAACATTTTCTAGGACAGTCCATCTGTTAGACCACAAAACAAATCTCAGCAAATTCAAGAAGACTGAAATCATACCAAGTATTTCCTCTGACCACAATGCTATGAAACTAGAAATCAATAACAAGAGGAAAACTGGAAAATTCCTGAATATATGAAAAGTAAACAACACTCTCCTGAAAACACAATGGATCAAAGAATAAATTAAAGAGGCAATAGCAAAGTATGTTGAGACAGATGAAAATGGAAACACAACATAACAAAACTATGGGGCGCAGAAAACACAGTTCTAATAGGAAAATTCATAGCATTAAACAGCTACATTAAGAAGCAAGAAAAATGCCAAATAAACAATTTAACTCTATGTCTTAAGAACTAGAAAAAGAACAAACTGAACCCAAAGTTAGAAGAAGGAAGGATATAAAAAAGATTAGAATGGAAATATGAAATAGAGAACAGGAAAACAGCAGAGAAGTTTAACCGAACTCAGAATTGGTTCTTGAAAAAGATAAACAAAATTGACAAACATTTAGCTAGACTAACCATGAAAAGAGAGGACCCAAATCAAAATTATAAATGAAATAAGGAGACATTATGACTGATACTACAGAAACAACTATATACCAATGAAATGGACACCCTAGAAGAAATGGAAAATTTTTAAGAAACATACAAACTACTAAGACTGAATCAGGAAGAAATAAGAAGCCTGAATAGACCAATTACTAGTAAGAAGATTGACTCAGTAATCAAAAATCTCTCCCAACAATGAAAAGCCCAGGACTAGATGGCTTCACAGATAAATTTTACCAAACATTTAAAGAAGAATTAACACCGACATTTCTTAAAGTCTTCCCAAAAAACCAAAAGGGAGGGAACACTCCCAAACTCACTTTATAAGAGTAGCATTACCCTGTTACCAAAGCCATAAAAGGACTCCACCAGAGAAGAAAACTACACCAATACCCCCTATGAATACAGCTGCAAGTATTTTCAATAAAATAGTAGCAAACCAAATTCAGCAGGACACTTAAAAGAACACTCACCATGGTCAAGTGAGATTTACATCTGAGATGCACAGGTGGCTCAGCATACGCAGGTCAATCAATGTGATACATCACATTAATAGAATGAAGAAAAAAACATGATTATCTCAACAGATGCAGAAAAAGCATTTTAAAAATTCAACACCCATTCGCAGTAAAAACGCTTAACAAATTAGGCATAGAATGACATATGTCAACATAATAAAGGCCATATATGATAAGCCCAGAGCTAACATTATATTATACTCAATGGTGAAAGGCTGAAAGCTTTTCCTCTAATCAGTAACAAGACAAGGATGTCATCTCTCATCACTTCCGTTCCACATAGTACTAGAAGTCCTTGCCAGAGCAGTGAAAACAAGAAAAACAAAAGGTATCAGAATTGAAAAGTAAGAAGTACAGTTGACCCTTAAACAAGATGGATTTTAACAGTGTAGGTCAACATACATGAATTTTTTTTCATCTTGTAAATAGAAGATGTAAATTTGCAGTATAGATAAGCACAATAGAATATTGTAAATGTATTTTCTCTTCCTT
>PVKM010008467.1:0-38920 GCA_004027735.1 Carollia perspicillata
GACTGGTTATTTTGAAAAAGCTGCTGGTCCTTCCCAAACCCAGAATAATATAATCCCAGAGAACAAAGAAGAGCTCTCTCTCCATGGCCTGCACTCCCTCCTCCACCCAGTGCACTGGTGCGTTCTCTCTCCATAACCATGTGGCCCTAGCAGCCTCGTGGCCCAGGGCAGCGCGGACTCCGAACACTGGCTCCAGGCGGGAGTCTGGACACAACAGAACAAGCTAAGTGGGCGGGATGGTGAGAAAGGCTGTGCCGGACTGAGCTTTAATATGACACAGAAACTGGGGACATTGGCCTTTTGTTGGCCTTGCTGAAGACACGGTTGGGCTTTTTTCACGGCGAGGTGGACAAAGATGGGACGCAGGGGCAGCTTTCCACCGAAATAAATCTTGCTGCACCACAGTCACCTGTGTGTGTGTTGATGAAATGCTTGTCTCCTGATCCCCATGAAGGAGCCGCACTTCCACTTGCAACATTTGGAGTTTTCATGACTATGTAAATTTCCCATGGGCAGGCATTAAAATTTAGATTTTCTTCTATTATCTGTCTCTGTTAATGTGATAATTATCCCAGGCTAGAATAACTCAGAAGGTGGAAGAAAAAATATTAATATTTTTCAGCCCCCACATTAGTTCAGGAAATGGCTTTTCAGGGAAATATTTTTTCACTCCATTAACCTAATTTAATTTAGCTTAATATATTTTTTATCTTTTCTTCATTTATTTAATACTTTTTTCAAGCACCTGCGATGTTACCAAGACCAGAGCTGAGTCTCAAAGATGCAAGATTAACAAGATAAATGCTGTTGGAAAATTCACAATGAGCAAACTGAGCTATGAGACGATGTCAAAGTCGTATGCTGAAACTGATCCAGACAGAGAAAGCAGGGCATGGGCTTCCAGGGGGAAAGAAGACATGTGAATGAAGTCAAGGGTGCTGCCACTGAGTACCTGCGGCTTTTAAGCTGAGACAGAATGAAGGGAGTTTATTTCTCGGACAGAAGGAAAGGCGCCACTGCATGAGGCGGGGAAGCGCGTGTGCAAGGAAGACATGGAGATTGCCAACACTTGACATGCTTGAGGAAAAAAGTCCTCTGTGGCTGGAACACAGAGTACATATTTCAGACTACTAGGCAGGGAGCTTGAGAAACTTTGCCAGTCATGGGTTTAAAATTCCCTAAAGACTAAGGGTATTCAGATCCTTTCCAACACAGACATGTTCTTACAGAAAACTTACACCCAAGTCAAGCATATACAGTAGAAAATGACATAACCATCCATGCTGGGCTACTGAGGGGCTACCCAACCCCTTACTTTCGACCTCTAGACCCAACCGAAGGTCCCTCTTTAAAGCCTTCAGTTAGCAATTGTCAATTAGTGCACCACAAGAATTTTGGAAATATGCAACACCTATTTAGTCAGGGGCACTGACCTCTTCTCCTTTACACTGTCAAGTTTAAAAAATGACAACAGCCAACACAACAATAGCCCTCCCATGTGAATGCCCTGTCCTGAACCATAAATACGCAGGTCATATAACAAGGTTGCATCTTTTTGGTCATGTAATATAATAAGGTTGCCTCTGATAGATTAATTCTTGGTACCAGAAATCCTTAAGTAGGAACCTGAATTTTTTTAAAAAGTCACTTTGGAACAAAAAAAGGTAGGTTATTACTATTATTACCTTTTTTTTGTAAATCAATACAAATATACCTGTTTTTTGTCAGAGCAACAAAGACCACAATATTTTCTTTCGCTGCAGAATTTTAGTAATTAATTTATGTGTGCCATGAGATAAGAAAGGTTGAAAATTACTGCCCTAGGACTTTGAAAACTCTACCCGTGGAGAGTGCAGAGTTCTTTGGGCAGAATAAGTGTCCAATAAATAAATCAAGGGGAGTCGTATGATCAAGTAAGGCTTTCATTTATTGCTTTAATTTTTGCATTTGAGATCACTCTGACTGCAGTGGGGAAAGACAGAAGAGGGGACGGCACAGCACGGGAGGGCATGCCAATTAGCAGTCCAAATGCAGCTGAATGCTACGTGGAGACACAGTTTTTGCTTTGGTCCCACCCCCACCCTCCCAACTCTGTCGGGTTCCAGGGCTGCAGGGAAGGAATATGTGATTGCTCCCAAAGCAGAAATTGCCTTCTGACCTTGAAGGTTTTTGAAGGTATTAAAAAAACAAAAAAAATAATAAATCCAGAGATACGCTATTTTTACTTATAAGTCCTACACAGCTACATTATATATATACTTTTATATTGCTTTTACTTATATTTTCAGCTGCATACTCTTCAAATGATTTCTTTATAAGACAATTACGTATTTTTTATGGAAAAAGTAGATAATTGACTACTTCTTCTAGCATGATCAATTGAATTTTGTTATATTGTTATCTTTAGTTATTTCAAGTTTAGAAAAGTTTCTTTCAACTTTACAATTCCTTTTGGTAAAATGTAAATTTTTAAAATTGTCAAACCTAGGAAAACCTCTAATCAAGTTTCTATTATGTACAAGCTGAAAGAATTTAGGCCATGTTATTTTTTGCTGTGACCAGTCTTCAACACCCTTTCAATTGATAACACTCATTGATCAGTTTGTCATCAATGTCTTTATTGTAGTGTTTTATTATGCCTTATAATATGGTCACCGAAGTCACTGTTTCATGTCAAAACAGCTAGAAATTTCAATCATTTCCCAATGTGTTTATGTTACTCCTCTCTACTAATTACATTATTGAGCAATCCAAGAGCATATTTATTAGTTCTCTTTATCACTTCCTCTCAGAAATAATTCTTGACTGGCAAAAGAATTAAAATATATTCATAAGATTTTAGAGAGAACAGTAGTACACAGTATGACCATCTAGTTGCACTTGGTGTCGACATCACAACAAAATAGCAATATTTGGCATTTAGTTTATTTATTTAACATTAATTTTTATACATGTTTTCATTATTTAATTCTAGTAAATGATTTGGGGTGATGAAGTTACATTTTTAGTCTTTCATTTTGACATTTTTTAATGTGCGCATACAAAAGTAAATCAAATATAGTGATTTATTCAGTAATTCCCATTATTCCAGTAATTACCATTATTTAAAGAACACTGCTTTTGATGGTACCCTCTGAAGGGCAAATCCTGTTCACTTAGAAACTTAATAGGCGTAACTACTCTTTTGAATGTTTAAAAATACTAAACGTTAACACTAAGACTGACTGTACCCTCTTCTCATTCTTTAAGGTGTTCATCTAGTGCATTTGCACTTGATTGATGTGTAATTCAAATGCCCTCTGGCCTGTGGAGTCCTCCGGACTTCCAGGAAGTTATGTCTGCCTTATCAAAAAATCTTTATAAATTATACAATGTATGTAACATCTTATCTTGGGCTTATTAGGTAGAATCTCATATTGGTTTGAATATTGTTCTTTGTTATTATTGTTATAACATCTTAAAATATTCATACTGTCCATTGTGTGTTCTGTCTGATTCTCTGTAAATAATCGCCAGCATCATAATTTGGGGGAAAAAACAACTTTCTTTTATTAAACTGTGCTAAGGTAAATTTACTTTATTAGGACAAGTATGGTACTTATCAAAGTCCATGAATTTTCCTAATAAAGCTGTTGTTGAAATCCTGTGTTGTTGAAATAAATCTCTGGTGACAACACAAATTCTAGTTGTATTTGCAGTGAGAGTTTTTGATGTGCTAAAATCTGTCTTTTCTTACCAAATTGTCTTTTGTCAAAATTGTCCATGTTACATTTCTGGCTTCAACTAGATACTTTCTTTTTTCTTATATTGTACATTAGGCTAGGCGGGCATTAAGATCAATGCCATCTTAAAAATCAAGTTGTCACCCTGAGCACTGTGGCTCGGTTGATGGGGTGTTCTTCCACAAAGTGAAGAAGAGCCCGTCTGAACCTGGTCAGGGCACGTGCCTAGGCTGCAGGTTTGGTCCCTGGCTGGCTATGTCTGAGAGGCAACTGATTGGCGTTCCTCTCTTTGATCGGTGTTCCATCACACTGTCGCTGGCCTTCGGTCCAGTTGGAACAAAGACAATCTTGTGGAAAACAGCACTTAGCCCATCCAGAGTACTGTGTTTATATGAAGCTTTTAGTGGTTACAGAGAGTATGTTTGCACGATCTAAACCAATCCCCAAAGATGTTCCATAGAAGATGCAGATGTTTAATGCACACAAATGAAGCAAACTGGGTGCTAATTGCAGGTAATTTGGTGTTATAGTGACACCGAGGGGAATGTAGATTGAATGGATTCTGTTCCACACATGATGGAAGCAATTACACGCAGGATTCCATTTTGTGACCAGGGATTCATGTGAACAGAGGGAATTTTTACCGAGAGTGTCTGCCTAGGGCTTTTCCCCTGGACTTGTGAGTAGATTGTCCGTACAATTTGTCATCCAAACCAGAACACTGTTGAGGGTGAGATGGGATTTTAGTAATAATTATGTCAGAAAAGCAGATATAAATTTGGACCACTATGGGCAAACTGGAATATATGGGCACCTCTAGTAAGGGTGGAGGAACATTTTCTTCCTCACACAGCCTGGGCAGGATTTAACCAGGGAGAAAAGCAAGATGCATGTCTACTTCCCTGGCCCACCTTTGTTTTAGAAAAAAGTTACAGTTAATGAGGGTTTTTCCAGAAGATGCAGGTTCCTTAAATTAATATGCCGCTCAGCTAGCTCTGATTCCTGGAATGCAGGAGAAACTCGTGATGGTAAAGCAGTTATAATTCCTGGAAAAGCTTTTAATTGCAGATGATGCAAATGTTTAATTTATATATGGTTTAATGTTTATTTGCTTATATTTTTACTATGTCAACATTGGACTATAACAATGTTACATAAAAACAGCTATTTCATTCAATAACGCTGCTGAATGATTCTTAGGAAATAGGCTGCCAAATATTGAGGGAAATGACCAACTGTTCAATTGAACAAGTAGGCCTATTTAACCCACAGATTAATACAAATGGTGCCTGAATTAATACCTACGTTCTTAGATTTTTAGATCTTAAAAAGTGAAATTTCATCCAGAAGCCATTTCATAAAATATCCATAGGAAACTGTGTGCAAGAGAAACAATTCTGATGCAGATACCATTGCAGAAACTGGGCATCCTTTGCACATCTTTTTCCATATGCAGCTCACTTTAGTTATATCATCTTGAAAGTCTGGAATTAGAAGTCCGCTATCCTCAGAACAGTTTTCAACCATAGCTTGCCTCGGTCTGATCATCCCAGGACCCAGAGTATTCCTCTGGGTCTCACCCATCATATTCCTGATGGTCTCTGAGGAGCAACCAAATATGTGAGTCGTTTGACGCCACATTTTATTCGGACCAGGGTGTGACCATCCCCCGTGCTCCGTGTTGCCAACAGACACGTAGATACTGCTCTGAGTACTCGCTGCCATTATGCACCCCAAACCCTCACAGACTCAAGTGTAGATAGAATGAGATGCAGAAACAGCCTCAACGCAGCACTGCAGTTAAAACAGATGTATATTATCATTATTATAAGGACTATAATACTAACAGGGACTGTCCTTATTCCTTGGTTGTGTTGTTTTTCCTATCAACTTTATCTTGAAGTGTTAGGCCAGTGCTGGTTTTCTCTGAAGCTGGCACTCTGACTCACAGAAACTCCACCTCTCTGGGCACTAGGAACCCAGGCGACTCTTGCCTCTGAAGGCACACAGCATCAATGCGACAGTGATTTTGCACGTGCCAGCTGAGCTCCACTGCTTATGTTTGCAGAGATGCTTCTTTGGTATGTGTCCCAGTTATCTTGGCAGCAAAACAAACCATTTGTAATTTAGCAACATAAAACAATGACCATTTTGTTATGCTTATAAATTCTGTAGGTCACGAACTAAGAAAGGGCACAGTTGGGACTGTTTTTCACTGCCCTACAATATCTGAGGACTCAGCTTGAAAGACTTGCATGGTTGAAAGTGGGCACACCTAGGAGGAGGGTAGGCACTTCTAAGGTGGCTTCTTCACACACATGTCTGATGCCTGGGCTGAGATGACTTGAATACTAGCCCAACTAGAGCTATCAAGCAGAGCACCTATAAGTCATTCTCCATATTGCTTGAGCTTCTCTCAGAATGGAGACTGGGGTCTAAGTGGGAGAGGCGGAGAGGTCCAAGAAGACTAAGTGGAAGTTTCACTTTTCTAACCTAGACTCAGAGATCATGACCTGCCCTATAACTGTAGTTACAAACCCAACTAAATTCACATGGAAAGGACACAGAAATGCCCACTGTGGAATTTGAGGCCATGTTGTTGTTGTTTTAAAGATTTTATTTATTTATTTTTAGAGAGGGGAAAGGAAGGAGGAAGAGATGGAGAGAAACATCAATATGTGGTTGCCTCTCGTGTGCCCCCTACTGGGGACCTGGCCTGCAACCCCGGCTTGTGTCCTAGACTGGGAATCGAACCAGTGACCCCTTGGTTCACAGGCCGGCACTCAATTCACTGAGCAACACCAGCCAGGGCTGAGGCTGTGTTTTTAAACCAACATGCATGCTGTTAGTAAGTGTGCCCCTTTTTCTTTCATTCTCAGTATCAGACTTGCATTTGAATCTAACCATTGGAACCACCACAGTAACAGCTAAAATAAACTTTATGTCTTAAATATTAAACAAGCTAAGAGATGACATTTATTAGAAAGAATATCGTTACCAGTAGTTTGCTAACTGGAAGGTGGTAAATAGGGCTGAGAGTATAAGGAGTCAAGAAAATACTGAATCCATTCACCGATTCAAGACAACAGTGCAGTAGACCCATGAGGAACCCACCATGGGCCACTGTGCAGGAGACAGTTTGGCCACTTTTTGCTTTACATTCTCTCTAACAGTGGAGCTTTGACAGTTGCAATCCAGCCTGCTGAGACATTACACCACATCCAGGGAAGGGTACCACCACTTCTTCTTAATTAACCCCCATCTTTAGTCTGACAGCCAGAGGTTATTTGCCTTTCTTTTAGACTGGCATTGGGTAAAAATAAACTTAAATGAAGACAAATAGTTAAGTGGTTGCAGCAGCTCAAAGTGCGGGAACTATGACTCCACTCTTGTATCTTGGTGTCTGGGACACGGTGGCTTGATGATCCTTTAGTTATTCATAATACTTTGTTTTTTTTGGTGATAATGGTTGTGTTTGACCCAGGATTTTATTGGTGGTAGAAGTGATTGGGTTGATCCTATTTCTCATTCTGATCATCAATAAGTGTTCAAGAGAAATGAGAACAACTCTACCCCCATTTCATTCCCCTCCCTTGACTTTCTCCATTTAACCAGTAAAATCTGATTTTGTTCTTCTTGGTCTCAGTACTTGAGCAGGTGATGGAGAAAATCATACAATTTAAAATGTTTATGATTCAAAGGCTTGTGGTTTCTGTGAGTTTCAGCTCTGCCCTTTTCTATCTGTATTACCTTTCTGCAAATTTCTCAACCAGTTTCCCTATCTGAAAAAGCCAAAAAAAATAATATCTATTTTATATGGTCATGGTGAAGTTTTAAGTGAAATTATGCATGCAAAGTGCTTAGCATATATAAATATGCAGTGAATCAGTAAATGTTAACTGTTCTTAGCTATTATGGTTCTAGTCCCAGCTGGAATTGATGACTTCAACTTTTCCCTCCCCCATTCAGCATAATCACAATTTCAAAACTTAATTTCTTTCCTAAAGCTTTACCATTCCCATGCTTACTCTCAGCTGATTGCCTCTGAATATACAGGGAAAGTCTTCCTCCTAAGGGAACCTGGACATTCCCTCCAGATTGCCTCAGGGCCTAGAGTCCTGGGAGGTAAGATGCAACTTCCCAACATTCCCCTTCTTCTAGGTCCCACCTTCCCCCTTACACACGGGCATAACATGCAGTGTGGCAACCAGACACAGAAGTTGATCTGGCCCTCATCAAGAGTTTCCACTCCCCTGCCAAGCTGATCCTTGAAAAGGGACAACTTATGCTGAAGATGCTTTCTCAGTGATTTATACCCCCAGGAATCTGGGAACCAGACCAGAACTTCTCTGCTGAGAGAGTCTCCTATACAAATCACTACACATCGGAGTATACTTACCTGGGAGAATAGATAAGATCCATTCCAGCTCGAACTTCACATCACTATAATGTTTTAAAACTTCTGAGCTGTGACTAGCAGTGCTCTAGAGCCCACTTGTACTAGCTTACAAAAGCTGATTAATAACTTCTCAGGAATTTTGTGAGTCAGTTGCTAGATAAAGCTATTATTAAAAATTACATTACATAAATTTACACATTAAATGAACCATATTAAAAATACAAATAACAAATACCCCACACTTATTATACCCTAGTTATTTATACTACATTTTTCCATTATCTATGCTTTTGAGGTTATTTATACCTGTTCTGTCTGTACAATAAGAAGAATACATGGTGATGTGGTACTATGCCTCTCTTCCCAACTCTGCAACCATTTCACATAATACTATTAGTTTTAAGTTGATCATAGTGGCTACCATCAGAGCTTGATGTTGGCTAGACATGAGAAGTAATGGAGAAAACGGTAATAGTGCAGATTAAATTTGTAAGTGTCAGTATGTTGGGGACCGCCCTGCCTGGTTTCAGAAGCTGTAACCCCCCATGGCTAAGGCTGAGTGAGCAACCTTCAGACCATAAGCCGATAAGGAGACAAAGCTTATCTCCTGGGCAGGAGCTCCGCTTCTGCTCTTTTTACTTCATCCATAACTGGCCCCCAATGCTTGATCAGTTAGCCAATGACAGGTAAGATTCCCCAAGGGGGGAATGACCTAAGACAAGCACAATCATGGGGAGGCTTGGGGGACTATAGCAAAAGGGGGTGATGGACCCTTGCACCTCGGCTTTGACATAGCCTGAGTCCTCATTCTGTCTGCAAGAAGTCTCCTAATCTTTTGGCTGCCTTATTTCCCCTGCCTGACTAAAGCCTGAAACAATGCTGGTGGTAGATGCCGCCCTATGCTGGAAAGGACAGGTTCCCTAGGGTGATCAGACCTAAGAAAGAATATGTAAATTCCTATGAAACCTGCTTTGTTTAGAATGCTCCCAATTAAATGATAAGGGTCCAAGTGAGAAGTGAGTTTGTTCCTCAAAGTTTTATGGCTCCTTAGCTATCTGACCCTGACTCAAAACAGGCCCTCAGAGTTCTTCCTATGTTTGATTCTCACTGCCTGATAATGATTAATGAGCTTTACCTGTTTCTTATGCAAAACAAACCCAATAAAAGCCTATCAAGGCAAGGGTCTGGGCGCTCTCCCCTTGAGAGTGTGGCTGTGCCATCCCTTTTCCTCCACAGGACTCGGTAGTCCATGTGAATGTTTTATTTCTCATTCATAACACCACAGACACTGTGGGCCAGTGTCCATGTCATCTGTAGCCATTACAACACGAGTAGCACAGACTATTGAAGATTATTCTCTCAGTATTTGAGCCAAAAATTTGCTCAAATCATTGACACACTAGTAAAGTTCTTACATACATTTTCAGTGTTACTTTCACATTAGTCTTACACATCAATGTCAATAAAAATATTAAGAACCTTCATGTCAGAACTATGCTCAGCAATCAGTTACAGTCATGGCTTGGCTACATACAAATACAAAGTTCAGCAAAATCAACCCCAGCATCCTGTGAGAATCAACTGGTTATAGAGAATGTACGATAAAGAGTATTGTGTATTTTATTATTACTTGTCAATTGTGTGCCACACATCCTTTATGTCAGTGAAATTTATAACACACTTACACATAGAGAGGTGCACACATTTTTTCAGAAAGCCTGTGGTTAAACACTTACTAGCACACCACTGGTACCATGACTGTTTCTACTAGTTCCCTATAAAAGGTCAGACAGGCTCAGAGAATCTGGATCTATTTCAAATAACACATGTAAGAGGTTCCATAATTTCCTAGGTATTGGTCTTCTTCAAACACTAGCAATGGCATCTATGCCTTATCACAGCATGACTAGAGTATGCTGTGTATGACTAGAGTATGAGGCTGATTCAAAAAGACACCAGATGAGAGACCTGAATAACCAAAGGATGAAGCACTGGATTTACGGTACAACTAAAGCTCCAGGGAACACCAGCTTCTCAGCATCTACCCTTCTCCTTGGTCACAGGTAAGGCATCAGGAGAAGGCAGCAAGGGTCTACTGCAGGATGCTAGGATCCGCTCCTGTTTGGCCTGTTTTCCCCCTCCCTCATGAAGCCAAACCCAGTAATCCAAGTGGCTCTTCCTGCCCCTGCCCCTGCCCCAGTGAGGAGGTACAGAGCCTAGTAGACTCCATCTAATCTGAGATGGTATCTAAGCCCTCAGTGTAAGAGGAAACATGGGCTGGGACTGATTGCGCAAAGGACCTCATGTGCATCCCAGTTCCCAGTTACTTGGCCAATACATGTAATAAGAAACCCATGGAGATGCAAAGGAGAATAACCCAGAATGATTCAGCAGTTAGATGATGACATACCAAGAGCCTAGGAAATCTAAACTTATGTAGTATAAAAGAGGAGACTCTGAGTGACAGAGTATAGCCTATAAATTCTTTCAAGGTAACAATAAAAAAAAAAGAATTACTGGTAGTGTGTGTTAATGTGGGGAAATGGAGAGAGTACAATGCAGAGAAAGAAAAGCTTTGCCTTTGATTACAGAAAATGTTTTGGAAAAAAGTAATCTATAATTTGTCTTCTAAGGTGAATAATTTAAAATTCCCTTTTAATAGGTGGATTCTCATTTTAAATAAAAGATTAAAAGATTAGATAACACTAGAATAATTATGAGGAAATTTCAAAGTGAATGATGCCTTTACATAAGTATGTGCATTATGATTTTATGCCAACAAATTACATGGTGGGGGTATGTCCAGAGAGTATTCAGCCATGTAATATGAAAAATAGAGACATTTATTGAAGAAGACACAAGAAATACTGTACATAGGACAATAATGCTTCAGTCCCCTGTCAAAGTAGGCACCTTAGGACCTCACACAGTTCTCCCAGTTGATACCAGCTGCCCTGTTCCTGAACCTCACTGATGGTATGGAATCTCTTCCCTTTCAAAATGACTTTAGTTTTGGGAAAAGCCTGAAGTCACAGGGTGCCCAATCTGGGCTATGGGGGGGTGAGTCACCTGGGTGATATGATGTTTCATCAAAAAGAAAACACTGCACAAGACATGATACATGAAAAGGCACCTTGTCATAATGAAGCTGCCAATCACCCCTTGCCCAGAGCCGTGTCCTTCTGAATCATCTGAATAGTTTCCACAGAGGAATGTTCAAGCTTAATTCAAATTTTGATGCAGATACATTGCTCTACTAGCTCAGTCATTTTGAATGTGATGGCCACACAGTACACATGCTCACTCAAGGGCATCTACTACCCCCACTGACTAGTATGGTGAAGTTCTCATTATTCGTGCATGCGCAATCCAGTCCACTCTCCTTGGCGGCCAAATTACATCGATGTCACTCAAACTTTTCTCATTATATTAATAATGGCTGGACTTTTTCCAAACAGACCTCATTGTATAAATGTGTAACGAAGTATTGAAAGTATAATTTTTTCACAGATTCATTGGATCTGTGATCATATTTTTCCTAAAGAATTTGCTTGCAGAACAATAATAGAAACTTGCATTTTTCTGCTTTGTATTTCTCATAATAACTTCATCATGGATAATTTTATTCAGTCACTTAACTGGAGGTACAACTTAGATTTCATTATGATTGTCTGAGCCACAGTGTTTTAAATTTTTACCTATAAACCACACAATGTAATAGGAATGCCCTATTTAATGGCACTTGCCTTAGCAATTTCTAAAAGGGTAGGCTCAGGAGAGCATCTGGGAGGGTATGCGTATTTCTAATTCTTTTGCAAATAGACCCCTAGTTCCCAAATAGAGATGAGTACAATGCGTGATGATTTTTAAGTGCTGGTTTTAATAAGCCTCTTGATTTTAATTTTGAATATCAAAGTTACCATGATATTCTTTAGGAAAAGTGGTTCAGCTTGAAAACATTTGGAAATAGGTTCTACTTTAAAATAAAAGATTTGTTTGAGGCTTTTGGAACCCACTGTAGATGGGAATGTAAGAAGAAGCCAACACTTCACAGACTTCTCTGAACCCTAACTGAAATGCTTGACGAAACATGGGGATGCAGTTAAGGGTGTTGGATGGACCTCCATAGCCCAGTCGATTGCCTTCAGTGACATATATCCCAACATGGGCATTGCTTGTGCGGTATAACAGACCCAAGAGACTTCATGTTCTTTTTTAACAATCCTGAATTAAATTTTTTCTGATTTTTGTCTAATCTAAGTCTCAGATGCAATATTTTACACATAAGTATTTGGCTTTATCCATATGAGATGTAAAAAAAAGAAGAAACTATCCTTCAATTACACATTTCTTTCTATATTTGGAAATTATCCGTTTAATCTCTCCTGGAGAGGAAAATCATATAACTCTTGGCAACTGCATGGGGTAGGCTTAGCAGTCGCAGTGTGCGCATTTTTATTGGCTTCACAGAAGCTGTATGGTTTCATTGGTTGGGGGCTCAATTTATTGCAAGTCGGCCTAGTTTACCTTATGTCACTATAGGCTAGAACTTTAGACCATCTCAGAAGCAGTCCCGAAACAGTGATATCAAAGTTATTTTGTGATTATAAGAAATAGAATATCCATCCCCAAGAAATTGTTCCACTCACCACAGTAAAAGTCTGTCTGAGCCCATGTGTGTTATATCTGCTCAGGCACATGGCCAAAGGAAAGTTTAGCTAGATTAAGGGATCACTAGACATGATCTAAGGTAACATTTGAGATAAATAGTTTGCTGGCACTCCTATTCAAAGGAAAATAATGAACTTCATTGTTCCAAATAATATGTAGTGTTTTTGTAAAGTAAGATTCTAGCATGGACCAAGTCCACAAGCCATAATCTGAATTGCACCAAATTTTATTTGCAGTCTCAGAGAGCATTTTTTATTTGAAATGCTACTAAACCAAAAGAGCTCATGAGCATCTACAGCAAATGCTGAAAAAGCTTTAAGTGGGTATGCAAATCTGCATTATTTAAATCAGTAACAATCCCTTCTCACCCAAAGCACTCAGAATCCCTTCAGTTAATTCAAAGTTAATATGCTGTAGGGAGTCTGGGTATGTGGGATTCTCAACAGAAGTGAAAGAAACTGATGTAAACTTTTTACCAAAATTTCATTAATGGAACTGAATTAAATAAGTTGGGCACATTAGAATAGGAAGAAACAAATAAATCTTTATTTTTTTTTCCATACATGTGCTTTTCCTCTTTCTTTATGGGCAATTCCTTGGAGAGATTTCAGAGCATCTCTGGTGCATTTCAGTTAACAATAGAAGTATCATCTTTAAAAATATATTTTAAAAAGTCATGTGCTGTCTAATATCAAGTTTCAACCTCTCAAGTGATTTCCAGTTTTTCTGGCTCCTCTGCCCTGAACCAGCTCAGGCTCAAAACTCCTAAGAAGGACTCTGCCTGCACCATTTCTTCCCTTTCCTCTCATTCTTCCCCCTCCCTGTTGCCTTCATGGTCTAGGAAGAGGACTGGCAGATGGCAAGGGTTGGGGTGGGGGTGGGTGGATAAAAAGGTTCCCTTGACTATGTCAGCAAGAATCTGTCACCAGAGAGTCCAATGTTGGCTCTTTGTCTCATGGCACTTCTGAAGACCCTTTGACCCTGTCCCCACAAAGACCCCTCCCAAAATAGCTCCTTTTTTTGCCATATGTAACCTCTCTTGCACTCTGGGAAGCCACCCTCAGTCCTGCTCCCAATGCTGCTGTCTCCACCAGGTCCTTGCTAGCATCAGGCATCCCTTGGGAGTGGGACCTTTTGCACGATGACAAGCCTGGACCTTATTTCATGCTTGTTCTTGCTCTCAGCAAAATAGTCACTGCCTTCCCCTGCCAAATCTGGACATGGAGGTGGCCTGCTCTCTTCATGTTGCCATCAGAAGCAATGTCACCTGGCTTCTCACCTTTGTACCCTCCAAAGTAGAGGAGGCACAGATCAAGTTCTCCAAGAAATTTCTCTCCATACTTAGCTCTCATTCAGCGGTAGTCCTTCCATGGCACAGAACTGCAAGTTTCCTCACGTTCATGTCCGTGGCTTGAGGAGAAGATTGACATGGCAGTCTCCTTCCTGACAGATACCTGTGCCAGCTTCAGTGTGGGGGCCTTGTGGCCCTCAGCCTCTTTCTTGGTGGACTAGGAAGCAATTGTATTCCCTTCCCAATGCAAAGAGAAGGCCATGCACGCTGTCCATTCATTTACCTCAAGAAAACCCTCATCTCCCAGCTATGATTGAAAACTCCTTGCAGAATGTGGGTACTTCCATTTATTTAGCTCTGAGGCCTCAGCTATATGGAAAACAGCAGAAGGATCTCATTTAACCTACTGTTCAAAACATGTGCTTTATTCTGGCCCCATGTGGCACACCTTCCTCTATACTTTCCTGAGCTTGAAAGTAAAGCCTTTGAACACCAGTCGCATCTTTTTATGGCTTCTAGAAATACCACAACCTGTGGTAACCCACCATTCTGAAGAAAAAGAGCCAATACCTATAGCTTGAAAATAGGGTTTCATTCCTTGAAAACCTGGAAATATGTCTCAGGCATGCTTAGGCTGCTGGGAAAAGGAAAAAGCCCAATTCCCAGCACATGAATTGGTTGTTAAAGCAGACATAATAAGCATTCGCCAAGGGAAATTCCACTTTCTACAGGTGTGTATTAAATACAGGAGAGAGAGATAGCAACATCTGGATGGGAGAAGATTGTGCAATGGTGAAATGAGATTCTTTGGAGGGATGCAAAGTGAAAAAGAAGGGTTTTTTTTTCAAACTCAGCAGTCTTCAGGCTTGATTAGAAAAGCAATATGAGGAAGGGAGGGAAATGCACATCTCCTCAGACAAGGCACTGCTTGGAAAATAGTGAGCCAAAGTCTGTCATTCTGCCAGAATTGAAAATATGTTTTTCAGGGCCTTTCATTTTGGTAAATGCATTAACTTTCACACCATTTGACTTTTAAAGAAATAATCACAACAGCAGAGCAGAGCTGGTTGGTAGGGAATTGACCTGGCTGGTAGATTATTGGCAAGTGTCCAACTTCTGGGACAATTTTACTCAAACATTCTCAATAAAATCACACAGAGAGTCCTCGCAAAGACTTTATTGAATTCCTACAAGTGCAGGCACAGTGTTGGGGGAGGAGATAATGAAGGAGAATAAAAATGCTGTGAGTGTTAACTCTGCAGGGTCTATGAGAAAGTCATTACGTAGAGAATATTTAACCTTTACCTTATAGTCTTCGGAAATGTTCAGTTGGCCAGTTTTAGAGACAACATTTTACCTCTTGATTATAATAAATCAAGAGCTTTTGAATATTTTTAATACTGTTTAAAAAACCAGGGAGCTGGAAAGGAAATACAGATTTGATAATTTACCATCAGAAGTTTTCTCAGAGCTGCCAGTAAACCTCATGCAATGCACACAATTAATATTTATGAGTGAGGCATTGTAGAGCCAACATCTGCCATTGCTTAGTGATTCACTTAAGTTCCCTAAGGATCCATTTTCTTAGCACCATGGTAGAATCCACTGACCCCATACCCTGGGTAAGGGGAACTAGGTTTTGTGTGAAAGGAGAAAGGGTTTGAATTTAAAAAAAATAATAATTAATTGGAGGTGGGACATCCTGCTTAGTTGGCGAAAAGAAATAAGTTTGCACCTTGTAGAAATTTTGGTGTCATGATCCAAACCCAGGAAATAGTCAAAGGCCCCTAGAGTAATGCCACAGTTTATTGCCCTCAAAAAGCAGGGTGGCTATCCTTTCTGCACAAGAGATTTCACTGTGTTATGGCAGGAAGTAATTTTGGTTGTGACAGTGGATGCCAGCACCCAGGTAATCATGGGGGAAAATCTACTTGGTCTGTTTCTGGGGAGATGTGTCTACGTCCATCATCACATACAGGACCACAGCCCAGAGTCTCCCCTCTGAATAATTAACGACTGAGCAGACAAGAGCCCCTTGACTTAGAAACTGGGCTAAGCTTAGGGAGGTAGAAAGGGTGGTAGCAGCACCTGCATAGGCAGAGTAAGCAGGATTCTCAAGAAAAGGTGTGGGGGTGCTCAAGGAAAGACGTTGACTAGGGAGGTGGCAGGAAGACAAGAAGTGATGGAGATGGAAGCGATTTTGAGACAGATAGTTCTTCATGGAGCACCCCCCTTTTGAAGGGCAAGTCCTCAGACAGAGATACAATCTCTTCTGAAATCTGAGCCTTTAGAAAAGTTCTCTTCATCCTCCATCAGAGTGGGGAGTGTGATGGGCTGGAGAAGACAGGCAGGATCAGGCCAAGGAGGGGGACACCCGGGGTAGGGGGGAATGACCACCTGCTGCTCTCATTTGCAGAGGGTTTGATCACAGATGGAACTGAAGGGGAACTCCTCCAGTCTCACTCCAAAACCACCCCCGTCCAGAGGGTTTGTAGGCTTGGCCACTTGTGAGCCAGAGTGCAGAGACATGCAGAACTGCGTTAACAGAGAGGATCCCATCCGGCCACGAGGCTGCCACCATGGTTCAGCAAGCAGCCATCTTCAAGACCAGAATAATCCACTTCAGAGGTACACTGTGAGCACAGATGAGACCACTCACAGGAAAATGCTTTTCACCCCCTGAAGTGCTACTATACAAATAAGGGTATTAGGTTAAAAATATGTATTATTAACTCAGTTGTGTACTTCTTGACACAAAATTATTGGTCTAGCCTTCTTCTGTCTTTACCTAAGTAATTTTTTAAAATACCTACATATTACCATTCTGAGTAGAAAGCCACCTTGGATTAGGTGTAAATTCTTTATCAACTAATTGGCTGATTCCCAAGGTAGGCTAGGACAGGGTGTAAATAGACATTTAAAGCCCAGAATAATCAGTGAAAGGTGCTACATTCATTTGCTGAATGGTTTGGGGGCATCTACTTTGTCCCTGACAGTATGCGAAGTACCAGAGACAAAAAAAAAAAAAAAATGAAAGAACAATTTGTACTCTCAGCAGAGCTCAGTGGGAGGGAGGAGACAGACATAGTGCAGTTCAGTTCAGGACAAGATGTACTGTGAGAGAAGATCGGTCTTCTTAGGAAGAGGTCAAAGAGTAACATTATATTCCCAGGAGGTGGCCTGCTTATGTGATAGTCAGGGTCAGCAAAGCACCACTGTGTGCCTGACAAAGGGAGTTCAAGTTGATTGCCTCTTGATTGAGATTGGCAGATCTACTGTTGCCAAGAATTAGATCAGCTAGGAACTTGAGGTTTTGAGGAACCTAAACTATAGTGTGTGGTTGGGGGAGGGGGGGCAAGCAGTAAAATATGAGCAAACATGGGAACACAGGAAACAAATCTGAACCACGCAGAGGTGATATGGTACAGTCCATTAGAGTCTGGGCTCTACGTCATACCACCACCACCACTGAAATTCCAAATTGGAGTCCCTACTCTCTGTGTGACTTTGAGTAAATTATTTAATGCTCCTTGCCTTGGTTTTCTTATTTTAAAAATAGGCTTAATGCAAGTACCTATTTCAAAGAATTGTTTTGAGAATTAAAGAGAAAATTCTTGAAAAACTCTTAAAAACAGTTCTGGCAAGAAGTGAAATCTCCATAGATGTTATCCATTAACAGCATTCCGTCTCTTTGCTCCAGGAAAAGCTAAATGGTAAGAGATCTTGGGAAGGAAACTCAATTGCACTCAGGCAGGACTCATGAAATTGGAAATACCATGAACTTATAACTCTGAGAATCTGAGTAAGGCTAATGACCGAGTTATTTTGTTTACACCTCCCATGCAACCCCACCTCGGTGATAAATCTACATTCATCCATTCTGCACCACCGGTAGGACTCAATTTCTCTCCTTGACCTCATTGCTTCTGCCTTTCCAGCTTCTGCTCCCTCCTGATGTCCTCATGCTGCCTTCTCTCTGTGGCACTTATCCTCTGTCCCCAACACCTACCCCCAGTTCTCTCCATAGTTTATATTCAAATTTCCCAAGAGAGTCTAATTTATCAATAGTAACCCTGCCAAGCAAAACAATCCTATGAGTTATTGAATGGGTGTTTGGCACGTCAAGTGGTCCTCCTTGAGTTGGGCATCTGCTCCTGGTGTATTTGGTAGTGTCCAGGATGAAGGCATTGCCAGGACAGAGAATGGTCACCTAGGTAACAGCCCACTTGGGTCTGCTGCCCATTGACAGGCTTAGGCAACAACCACAGGGAAGTAGACAGTGGCTATGTGAGGGAGAGTGAGGCTTAGACTCTAGTTCACTGGTACACCTCCATCCACCACCTGTCAGGAAAAGTTAACCAAACACCTTTTTTAAGTGCACAAACTATACAATGAAATCCCAATATCTTCTGATAAATGTTCAACATAATCAATAACATGGTTGAAGCCGTACTTAACCACCCTATCTCCTGAATGAACAGTATGTGGGTCCTCTTTCATCAAAGAAACTTTAAAGTATGCATTTTGCCAATCTGTGAATGATCTAATTTTCCTTCTACAAAAATGAGGTGATTGTCCTATGCTGATCTTGACAATGCCCAGCTCTGACATTCTATAATGTCTTTGGCGTAAGGGCATCTAACATTTGTGGGGTCCAGAGCAAGAGTACAAACAGAACTCTACATAACAAACATAACATAGCACAAAAGTCACATAAACCAAGGAAGTAAGCAGCTGGATTAAATGTATTTGATAACATTCCTCTAAAAGGATGGATGTACATTTAAGATTCTTGGATCCCTTCAAGTTCCAGAATGCAGTGGCACTGGGAGACCCAGCCCCTCCCTGTTGAGGCCCCCTAGCTTATAGTCTGTTCTCTGCTTGCTTCTCATGCTAGGCTCTCTCCTGCATGACGAGGAGCCTCATGGACACCCAGACAGACACCGAAATCCAAACAGGCAGCGCTATTCACATCCTGCACCCCCCTCCCCCACTCCAAAACAATGACTCCTCAGCCACGCCTGGGGCTAACGGGTGTGCACAATGTCAGTGGTCTGATTAGGGGTCACAGACTTGGGGGGTTTACTTGAAGACATTTGCTCAAGAATTTGGGGGTCCCAGGTGCACTTGTGTACTCTGGAAAAGGGGACGGGGCCCTAGACAGACACATCCTCTTAGCCTCCAAAACTCCTCATTTGATGGGGAGGAGCTCAGCTAGAGGAGAGCCAGGCAGGACCCTCTATGGCCTGGCTCCCCAGTGGGGACCCTCTTACCTCCATCTAAGGCAGGCATTGCACTGCCCATGGCAACAGAGCCACAGCATCCAATCAAAGCAAATAAATACCATTAACTATGTTGTCCCTGATTCCTTTTTGTGGCCTTGAAATTCTGCACACCTAACTTAACAGAAGAACTAATAGAAACATTTTAGGGAACAGTGGGTCTAACTGGTAAACTTTTGTTTGCATTCCATTGTGCTCCAAGCTGCCAGAAAGCAAGTTCCTCTGTCTCCACAGTGATGCAGATCCTCCCAGTTCCCAATCAGTGCCCCGCAGCCTGACCAGGACCATGAGGAAGGGAAAAGGGGCCGGAGACTATGGGATTTGACTTCTACTTATAGAGGCCCTTCTATAGGGGGGTGTGCTTTTAAAATTATGGATTGTTTGTGTATGATTGCATTTTTAAAGAAATCTTCCTGCCGATGTGAAACATAGAGAAACATGGAGGAAACAAAATTCAGGTCGTGAGATAATGACGTTAACAATAGTCAACAATTATCACATATTTACTATGTGTCCAGCACTGGTCAAAATATTTTATATGCGTTATCTCATTTAGCCTCATGAAAATTAGATGAGATAACTGTTATTATCCTAACTTTAGATAGTTCTAAATTATGAATTTCATAAATACAGAAATATGAGATGTACAGAGGCTTGACCGGCCAAAGGAGTTGGGAAGTAGTCACAACTCTGACCCCCTCCAAAGTTAACATCCATAACTCTTCTCAATTCCCGTGAGATGAAATATGTTCAAACCACTTCTGGGCACTTTCCACCTTATTAGCAAAGGTCACGTCACCTTCCAATGTTTTGACTTTGGTTATTTGTTTACAGTAATATGTTTTATGCACAAGTGAATTCCTGGGTCATACATGAGTGCAGAATGAAAGTAAGTATATCTTTAAATTCAAATGAATGAAGAATGCCCAAGGACACGAAATCCATTTGTTAGAGAGTAAAATGAACATTAGGAGAGCCAGGAGGGCACGTGAAGCCTGCTTTCTCAATGTTAGAATATTATAGTGCAACCTTAAAATCCAACTAAGGCCAACTGTACACACACCAGCAGCCAGAGCACACTTCTCCCACAAAGTGCAGGCCATTATCGAGGTTGTACTCTCTGAACTAAACAATGGAAGTTCTAGTGCCTAAAAAAAATGAAAATATGAAAGAAAAAGAAACTGCCCATTAAAAGAGAAAACTATTGCATCCACCAATGGAAAACAATTGTTCTTGCTGACTGCCGGAATTACCGAGTGTAATTTTGAAATGTCAGAGAAGTTCTGCAAAGAGCAAATTTCCTGTGTTTTCTGGGTGGAGTTACAGGAGAGCCCTTTGCTGGCCTGGCCATAAGCCCACTCACCTTAGCAGGCCTTCAAGTCCCTTGCCAATGAGCTTGGTTTCCTCTGTAGGGAACACCTGTCTTCTCCTTTCATGAACAGTAGGTTAAACCCTTAATATTCAGATTAGTGAGAAAAATCTCTTTAAATGTATTTGATAAGACTCACAATACAGAGAACATTTTGATGGCTGCTGGATGGGAAAAGGTTGGGGAAACGGATGAAAAAAGTGAAGGGATTAAGAAGCACAAATTGGTTGTTACAGAATAGTCATGGAGATGTAAAGTACAGCATAGAAAATATAGTCCATAATACTCAAATAACTATGTACGGTGTCAGATGGGTATGAGATTTATTGGGATGATCACTTAGTAAGTGATATAATGTCTAATCCCTGGGGTGTATACCTAAAACTAATATCATATTGTATGTCAACTTTAGTTGAAAATTAAAAATGATTTTACAAAAACCTGAAAACCAAATGTATTTGATAAACAGTTATTTAATGCCTACCTTATGATAAGCACTACTCTGGCCGTGGGAATAAGGCACGAATGAACTAGACAAAGCTTACCACCGCGGAGCACAGGTATGTGGGCTGTAGGTGGAGAGAAATGCTAGGAAGAGAGTAAAGCAGGGAAGTGGGTAGAAAGTGTTAGAAGGGGAAGGTTTCTCTTCCAGGTAGGATACCAGGGAAGGCCCCACTGAAAAGACAGTTGTGTAAAAGCCTGCTCCAAGTTAGTGTGACAATGAGACCTGTGTGCATTTGTGGAAAGAGTATTCCAGGTAGATAGAACACCAAGTTCAAATGCCCTGGGGTAAAGGTGTATTGGTCCGCAAGGGCTGCTGTAACCAAATACCACAGCTTTGGTGACTTAAACAAAAATTATATTTTCACAGTTCTGGAGGCTAGAAATGCTGAAAGACCAAGTGTCGGCAGGGTTGATTTAGTGTTTGGCCTCTCTGCTTGGCTTGCAAATGGCCGCCTCCTTTCAACTTCTTCACAGGGGCCCCCCTGTGCACCCATGCCCCTGGTGTGGCTGTGTGTCCTAATCTCCTCTTATAAACCAAATTGGATAAGGGTCCACCTCAATGGCCTCATTTTAACTCAACTCTTGAAGACCCTATCTCCAAATATAAGCATATATTGAGGTACTGGAGTTTAGGGCTTCAACATATAAATTTGGTGGGAGGAAGACACAATTCAGCCCTTAATGCTGTGATACTGGTGTTTCCGAAGCATGGCAGAGGCCAATATGACGAGAGTGAAGTGAGTTAAAGGCAGAGTAACAGATTAGATCAGAGAGATAAATGGGAGGGAAGTCAGATTGTATAGGGCCCTTAAAGGTCATCATAAAGATATTTTCTTTTACTTTAAATAACATTGGAAACCAATGCAACATTTTGGGCACAGGAGTAAAGTGGTCTTATATTTTAGCACTCTGCTCTTAGAGGTGGGCAGGTCTCTTGAGAGGGGTAGAACCCTCATACAAATTAGGACTGCTAGTGGTCCCAGAGAGGGTCTGGGGCAAAACCTGTGTACATTTGTACATGATCTACTTCTGTTACAGAACCCGGATTTTTTTTTTAAGTAAACCCCTTCTCAGAAGCCTTGATGGTGGATTTGTTTTTTTCTTCTTACAGTTTTATGAAGTTCTGCTCTGTTTATCTTGAGCCTGGGTTATTGGGTGAACACAAGTTTAGAATTGTTATGACTTTGAGTAAACTGAATATTTTGTCATTAGGAAAGGACTCTCTTTATCTCTAGTAATGATTTTGCCTTGAACTCTAATTTATTCAATGCTAATACAGCTACAGTAGGCCTCTTTGAATAATAGTTGCCCCATGTGTAATCATTCCTCCTGCTTACCAAACTCTTCTCCTCTGTCTCCTTTTGGGCGTACTTTGGGCCTGCACCTACTAGACCGCTTGTGACCTGATAAGGTTATGGAACCAGTCCCAGCAGACGATCCACAGGTGCAAAGTGCTTTGCTTTTTAGAAGCAGCATGCGATGGCCCATGAGGCCCTTTTGCTGCCACAGTGACTGGTCCTGTTTAGAGGTATGGCTGCTTTGTCGCTCAGGGCTTTGAAGGCAGAAGACATCCAGCAGAGGCCCAGTGACTCACAGTGGATATGAGCGAGAAATACATGTTTGTTTGTTTGGGTTTTTTTTTTTTTTTGTCTTAAGCCACTGGGATTCTGGAGTTGTTCGATAACACAACAAACTGATCAAGACAGATATGTCTAGGTCATCTTTTAAAATTCTTGTACTTTTACTCTTTCTTTATCCCAGAGCGTCTCAACCTCAGCACTATTGACATTTGGGGCTGGACCGTTGTTGTTATGGGGACTGTCATAGCATCTCTGGCTTCTTCCAACTAGACACCAGTAACACTTCCCGTTCTCCAGGGGTGACCACCAGCAGTACCTCCGCACGTTGCCCAAATCACCCCTGGCTAAAAACCATGATGCTATACTTGCTTATGGTTTAGTGACTTTTCCTATAAATTGCATATAGCTGCCTTTGTGTTGTTTTTATCCAATAGAACAATTTTTATTATTTAATTGGAGAGTCTGGTCCATTTAAATGTTTCATGACCACTGGTATGTTTAGATTTATTTCTATTGGCTTATTATTGCAGTTTCTTGTATTCTAACTTTTTCTGTTGCTTTCAAATCAATTATTGTTCTAATTTTTCTCACTCCTTTTGGTCCTTTTTCCTGTTTTGCACATTATAGATCCTGTAACATGAGTATTTTAACATATATTCTCACTGAATGAAGGCCAAGCTTTGCACTTCAAGGTTCTTCGAACACTCTAACTCCAGTCATCTTTTTCCAATTTATGTTTTTAGTTTTATCCAATATTTCAGTTTGACCCTGTTTTATAACCTCACAAATTAGATATTATTGTTTTATGAAGTTAGAATTTATTAAATTCACCACTTTTTTATTTGCTATTCATGTGTAGATTTCCAACCTTCTATCTGGGTTTATTTTCTTTCCACCTAAAGTACATTTTTTAGAATTTCCCTCAGTGAGTGTCTAGTGTGATAAACACTTTTAATTTTTAACTAAACTAAAAATATCTGTATTGCTCTTTCATTATTGAAAGGCAGTTTCTTTGTGTATAGAATTCTAATTGTTAGAATTCTAAGTTTAGGGTGTTTTCTTAGCATATTGAACATAATATTCCACTTGGTTTTCACTTTTTTGTTGCTGTGGAAACATTAACTATCTGTCTAATTGCTTGTCCTTTAAGGCAATCAGTCTTTCCACATGTCTTTAAGATCTACTTTTTGTGGGTGGTATTCTCCACTATGATGTGTCTTTTCTTTTTTCTTTAAACTTTATTTATCCCTTTTTTTTAGACAGAGAGAAGGAGGGAAGGGTGGGAGAAAGAGAGAGGGAGACAAACATCACTGTGAGAGAGAAACATCAATTGGTTGCCTCTTATACGCACCCTGACCAGGGACCGAACCCTCAACCCAGGATGTGCCCTGATCTAGAATCAAACTGGCGACCTTTCACTTTGTGGGACGACAACCAATAGGCTGAGCCACACTGGTCAGGACTATGGTGTGTCTTTTAATTTGTCTTATTGGTAATTATAAATTGGAGGTTTGCTATCTTTAAACAATGCTTAAAATTCCCAGCTCCTATCTCTTCAAATACTTTTACCCCCTTTTTAATATTATCTTCTTCTGGGATTAGATATAGATTAGAAATTCTCACCCTATGCTTCAAATTTATTAGCTGCTCTCTTTTCCCTCTGGCTTGAATTACAGAAAATTTCTTTAAGATCAATTCTATGTTCCGGGTTCTTTCTTTAGATGTCTTTAAAATTCTATTTACAATGATCCACTCTTCAATTGTCATTACTTTTTTATTTCTAGAAACTCTAGTTATTTTTTGACAAATCTTAGTATTTTTATAGTCTCTTGATCTTTGCTCGTATTTTGAAAAGTATCTTTTAAGTCTTAAATCATGCTCATACTTATTGTATACTCAATTTTTATTCTCAGTGTCATAACTGCTCCCCCCTTTTTAAAGATTTTATTTATTTATTTCTAGAGAGAGGGAAAGGGAGGAAGAGAGGGAGAGAAACAGAGATGTGAGGGGAAAACATCCATCAGTTGCCTGTTGTACACACCCAGTTCGGGGACGGAACCCACAACCCAAACATGTGTCCCAACAGGGAATTGAACCAGCGACCTTTCCCTTGATGGGTCACCCTTGATGGCGTGACCCCCAACCAATGGAGCCACATGGCTCAGGGCAGTCTCACAGTTTCAGTCCCTGCAGTTTCACACGTCCGATTCCACTGACTGTTGGTTGCCCTCGTTCTCCCTCGTGGGCCCTTGCTTCCTTGTATGTTCTGTGACGTTTGGCCTGCTGGGCGACTCTGAGATGACTTACAGTGAAAGTGTCGGTTTGAGGTTTTTAAACCCATGTGTGGACAAGCGTGTCGTTATCAGGTCTCAGGAGGGGATTACATTTTCTTCACCGAGCATCAAGATCTAGATGGCCGTTTTGCTTCTGAATCTGCTTAAAATCTACTTACTTTTATGTGATACGTAATGAATATAATAGAAAGATCATAAAAATTGGTGTGAAAGAGACCTGGTTTGAACTCCTTATTGATTATGTATGCTGTGGCAAGCAACCTAACATCTCCGAAATGTGGATAGTAACAGTCATCGCACAAATCTGTTGTAAAGATTAAACATGTGTGTGTGCGCGTGCTATCAGGCATACATTAGGACCACAGTGTTAGCTCCCTTGCTTACGGAATGCTCATGTTTTCATATGCCGTCATTCATGCATATGTCACCTGAAAAAGAGACTCCTTTGCCAGTTAGGAAATGGGGAAAACCATCTTGTCTCCCTTCTCTCTTCCCATCACAGCTTGCCGTTGCTTGCTACGCCCCTGTTATTGGCTGCACTGGAACACCTTCAACTTTCTAGAAGTACAATCCCTACCTCAGAGCAGGCGGTCAGGAAAAGCAAAGTGTTGACAGAATAAAAGTTTTTCTTCCATAGGGAGTTGTTCGGAATGAGAGAATCACAAACACACACACAAACTCACACAAATGTATTTGCAACTTGACTTTCAAACTCAGCAAAAACCCCTGATTCCTATGATTCCTAGACATCAACAAATCAGGCGAACTTTGTTTGGAGGTTTTCCTATCTAAGTTAGTAACTTCTCTGTAGAATACTGTGGAACATTGTAGGCAATGTAGTTAAAGATTTAGTAGTTGTTATACCTCTTAAATTGCCAGTTCTAAAAATAGTCATGTTCATATAAAGTACAGCATAGGGAATATAGTCAATAATGTTGTAATAAATATGCGGGCATATCAAATGGGTATTAGAGTTATCAGGGTGATCACTTCCTACATTATATAAATGTCTAGTCACTCTGTTGTACACTTGAAACTAATATAATATTGTATGTCAACTGTAATTTAATTTTTTTTTAATTATGACAAGTATTCCAAAAACTGGAACTCCTCAAGTGAGATGACTTGCTCAGTTGGAATTTTCTTCACATTTAATTTTAGAGAGAAGAAAGAGGGTAAGAGAAAATAAGCTCATATTAGTCATGTTATGTTCTTAGGTCTGTAAACACTCATTCCAATCTTTTGCAGTTGCTGTACTTGCAATCATAATTCTAGGAAATAAAAACTAATAATCATAACAGTAAGAAATGAGAAAATCCCCAATGCTCAAGATAAAATGAATTATCTTTCTAGGATTGAATTTACTGAATATAGAGACTGTACTTATTCACATCAGAAAGAGCTCTACTTAACATTAATAAATACTAATGTATGTATTTATAAGCATATAAAAATATCATAATCTGTATGACGTCTCTGTACTCAAACTCAAACCTCCGAGGAGCCGATCATGAACACTGTCGAGGTCCTGCATTCCAGGGCGGTAAGAGAGTTCTGTTCCTCTTCACAAGGAGGAACCTTCAGTCTCTGGGCAGTGGGCTGAGGAAACATCAGTGAGCCCCTCTCCTTCGGGAGTTGCAACAGCCATGCCTTCATAGAGTCATGAACAGAAGCTCTCCCACTCAGAACCTTAAAAGGCTTAGCCGCCATAGCTACGGTATGAACCTAGGTGGGTTAGTCTTGCTGCAATCATCCTCTGCTCTCAGGAGTCAAAGGCGCAAATGGACTTTGAGAAATTGGGGCCATTTGGGCATTTGCCTTTCACACTAATTTGTGGATGCAGAACAGCTCTGCTTTGGGAATATTCTGATGCTCTGTCCTTTGTAGCATCGCTGAGAAATGTACCAGGTGTCCCCCAAGATCATTGAGAGGAAGAAAAGTGCATTCATAAAAAAGTCTGCCAACTGTAATACCCTGATGGATGAGGCCAGAGGGAAACATCTTTCATCTCACCCTGAAATAGTGATTGGTTTACTCTCTAAATCATTTGGACCGAATTCTCCTTGCAATTTTATTCCTGTAAGAGTTCTGTTGTTGCCTTTTTACATTAAAAAGTAAGTTCCTGTTGTTCAGCTCAAAATATGTGCCTTAAAAGAATCTCCCAGCAATGCAGGTTTCCTATGCAATGATCCTAGCATGAGACTGCAGTGACTGAGATTGTAGTTACACATCATTCACTCCTCAGAAAGTATTTCTTGACCACCAACTTTGTGCCCGGACTTGTGCAAGGAACTGAAGCCAGAGCAGTGTCAGGGGAATAAACACCTCCTAACCTCAAGGAGTTTGCAGCCTAATAAAGATGAAGATAGCTGAACAGTTTCAACAATGATGATGATTGTAAGAAAGTACAAGGTGCAATAATAACAAAATCTCAGGCTTCCTACCTTTAGAGAGATCAGGCAAGAAGTTTCCTATCAAAATGACATTTAACTGGAAAAGGGAGTAGAACGCAGACATGAGTGTATGAGGTGGGGCTTGTGCTGGAGGGAAAGAACACAACTCCAGAAAGAGGGGGGAGCAGCTTGTGCAACTCAGGGACTATTGAGAGGGTCACTGTGCCTGGAGCACTGTGAGCGAAGTGTGGCGGCAGAAAAGGCCTGGTGGATGTGATTCAGACTCTTTATGACCTTGGAGTCTCCTTTGCAATGTTGAACATTGATGCAAGACGACTAGGAAGATTTGAAGGTTGTAAGCAGGAGACTAAATGACCAGATTTTAATATTTTAAAAGACTGGCCTGTGCTCAGTCTGAGGTTTGTCCTCAATGATTAGAGAACAAATAAGTCTCCCCTCTGGACATAAAATGCAGGCTACATGTCAGCCTACAAGGATAGAATGGGCTATTGTGAGTGTTTATCCCAGAACAACCCATCTTCATTGTTAGAAAAACAACTTCTAAACATATGCTTCTCAGACCACACACAGAGTCGTAGCCTGGAACTGCTCCATTTCGCACCAAAACAGAAATCTTTCTTGCCCTTCATTGACCTTGACTAGCCATGTGAGTGTAATAAAACTCTCCCTTGGAGGTTTTAACGGTGTGTTCTGTAACTCAGGCCATAGCCCATCTTGCAAATAACTTTCTGTGAAAAATCAGGCCCCAATATATCATCAGAGAGACTGTATTCCTCTGCTTCAGTAGTTGTGCCAAGAAATGCAACTGATCTTTGGTTTATGTCCCAATCTGGAAGTGCCGATTTCTTCCAACCTAAGAGGCTGGTAGCATTACTTAAGAAAGGCATTTGGGCAGACCATTTTGGCCTCTGCAATATACTGTCTGAAGAAGGAGGTGATATTATTTTCCTTCCATTGACACCAGTGTCCTCTCTCAACTCTACTTCTGCATTCAGTAGGGTACCACAGGGTCTTTGGCCATGCCAGTTTTGGGAACTATGCTCATGCTCAGTCAACAGTCTCACATGTGTGGCTCTCAATCTGCATTGCCCAGATTTGAGCTTGGGCTTAGCTGCAAAGGGCAATAGAGAAAGAGAGTTGTAGGCAAAGACAGAGGCAGAAAAAGACTTTGGAATTTGTTAGACTGAAGAGCAAGTGTCTATATGGCAATTCACTTCCCATAATTTGATTGTCCTTTTCTGTCACTAGGCACTCTCCCGGTCCTTGGTGATATCATTGGAGGCATAATGCAGGTACCACTAATTTGGGCCTAGAGATCTCTCACATAGGGCCTGGAATCCCAGCCCCAAGTATAAGATTTGGAAAACAGAGCACCTCTTTCAACTCCCTAGAAAAGTGCATTCTCTGACTCCCTGGGAGAGTTAGGCACAAGGTTTTTGTTGGGTTTTTTTTTTTTTTCCTTTTTCTGTAATATGACAAAGGCCTCTGCTCTCCGTGGAGGCAATTTCCTTTATGTCTCATTCTCCTAGGAAACACATTGCTTCAATTATACCCACTCTTAAAAGGTCTCTTCTAAAAGTCAAAAGGGTGTTTTACTAGCTAACTCAGACATAGAGTTTCTGCTCACTGCAGCTCTGACGAGATGGGAAGACTTTCTCCCTTGTGCTGGATCGCCGAGCGCTCTCCCTGGTGGACTTAATCTAATCTAGTCCACTGAAGCCCCTCCAGTGGCCAGTGGGTTGTCATCATTAATTAATGAGAACACTTTAAAGTCATTTCACAAATGATTCACAGACATATCTCAGTGTCCTTTGTATTTGTGATGGCATTGGATCACAGGAGTGAATGTACCTGAAAAATGTCCCACAGCTCACCAGTAATTACTTCAATCAATATTTTCTCCTTTTGCTTGTCCTTGGGCCTGTCAGGTCACCTTATCCTTGAATTCTAGAAGATGTTTCTCCCACTTCACACAATTTATTTCTAAGTAAATTATTTCTTCACCATTTTCCCCTAAATCCCATGATTTCTGCTTTATTATTTCTGTGTTTCTGAAGTTCATAGTATATTCTTCCAAACTACTTACCTAAGTTTATTAGCATGTCATAATTGACTATTATTAAAGACTTTTACATAATAATCTCCTAAATATTTCAAAGTCCCATCCAAACATTTCAATGAACCAAGCCCATGAGGAGTTATTAGGCAACTGAAGATACATTCTTAAAAATCATCACCAACTGGGGTCCAACAACCTTTTAATACCGTGATCCAGAAGACAAAACAATCATTTGGCATCAAAGTTGACTGGATTATTACTGCACTTTTTCCCAAAGATCATCTCAAGTTTCCAGCCTGCTTATTTCAAATGCTGGAAGACAGTGGCAGTTGGGAAAAACCTTCCTTAGTCTGTTAGAATTCATGCCTCCCAGCAGGTAGTTCTGTAGTGTAAGAAAGAGTAGTGTTTCTTCTTGACTCACCCCTGCCAGGATGAAGCTCTGGACCACCCCTTCCACTTACCTGGTTTTCCCTGCTGCCAAGAAGAAACAGCACAGGGCCTTTGGTATACCCCAACTCTACCACAAAGAAAGGGAAATATTTGCTTCAAGAACTGAGTCTTCCTGGTTTTTCTCTGATGTTTAGAGTAGATGCCAGGACAAGGTACAGAATAAGCCATACAAGGGAAGCTCAGATGCTTTGCTAAGTATGTCTGCCTCATCAGCATTATGTATGTTGTGGTTATAGAATGTGTGTCTTGACAGTTTTCAAAGGCATGGTGAGACAAAAAAAGAAAAACAAATAGAAGGGACTTTACCTTTAAGAGGGTGTTTCATTAATGTGTATTAAATACAGAACCTATCCTGAATTGTCAATACTTAAACAGGGTATCTGACATCCCTTGTTTAGGTTGTACTTATGTCAAATCTATAAAGTCAGTGAGATAGAACAACAACAAAAAATAACACATGGCTCTCTCCCTGAGTCAGCCAGGGATTTTCTGTCCCCAAATTAAATTTCTACAGTTTGGAAGCTTTGAGCTATGGCTTTATCAACCCAACCAACAAGATTTTTAAGTTCTAAAGAAGGAGAAGGAAGAAAACAAACTTGCATGGCAGGCTGTTTGTGAAAATATGCACCAGATGAAAAGCATGGGTTACAGGAGGACAGCCATCAGAGAGAGAGAGAGAGAGGGAGGGAGGGAGGGAGGGAAGAGGAAAGAGAGAGAATGAAGGTGAGAAAGTGAGGATGGGAAGATTTTAAGGAGGGCAATTTCTTCTACCTTCATGGATCCAAGAAGACACTTCAAGTTTATTTTTACAAAAATCAATGACTTCTTATCCACAAGTTACATCTTTTGGGTTTCAGGTGAACTTTCAATGAGGCCTTACTCACTGTTCTGACCAATGCCCTTCTCCTGCACTCTAGCTACATCATGTGAAACTGCAGTCTGGAAACATCTTTATGTCATGGCGCTGTTGTTCTGTATCCAGTTAAAGAACAAACCTTAAGGGTCCGAGTCAATCATATATTTTTATACCCCCTTCACATGCATTCTACTGCTGAGAGACTGGGGCTTAAGTGGGATTACTAATTTGTCCAAGATCCTGCAGCTGCTGGGTGGCAGGGTGAGAGTAGCACCATGTCTTATCTAGAGGGTGGCCTGCCAATATTCTTTGATAGATTGGGTGATAGAGTGAATAAATATTTCTTTAAATCCAAAATGCCAGCAGTTTCAGAAGAACATTTCTACAACACCCAATTTTATTTTCCGGTTTCCTTAAAAAGGACATGGGAAGAAGTCCAGGACTGGATATAAGAGGAGCAAGAATTTCTGTCTAATTCACCAAAAACTCAGAAATTTCTTTTGGCAAGCCATTCAACACTATATGCTTCTGTTTCTCTGAAAATAAATTCACGCACAACACTAAACGTTAGGGTATGTCTCCCAATTTGTTTAGAGCCTTAGATGACCTGCATGTGCTAACCATTAGAGTATTGACTGGAACTGTAGTGCATGTGTTCCAAAAATCTTGATTATTTATTTCCAAAATAGATAAATAAATAAGAAAAACAATCACAGGGTATGACCTTCCACTTGAACTGACTACCTTGGTGCTCATTGAAGGGTTTCAGCAGGAAGATCCAGAGAGAGATCTAGGAGCCCACCTGCAGCCTGGCTCCTCCCTCTGTTTGCTCAAAGATGGACTTAAGAGATTAAGTAGGCCTACTTGATTATTAGAGTATTTCAGTTATATTAAAGGAATATGCACTGAGTCACTACTATGTGCCAGACATAGAGACTATGTGCTCTGTGGTGATATGCAATAATGAACAAAATTAAGTTATTCCCCCAGGAACCTTACAGAAAAACCAACTGAATCTCGAGTTGACACAGTGGTGTCTTCACAGAAGAGAATGAGGGCAGGAATAAGGGAGAAATCAGTTCTACTAGAGGAGAAGAGAAAATTCTGTGACTTGATAGGTGAGTAGCAAGTAGAAAAAAGGCATACTAGCAGTAGGGGCAGCATAAAGCACAAAGTTATTTAGTAAAAATAAATAGTTCAGTAAGGATAAAAAGAGCTGAATAGTTTGGGGGAGGTAGGGAGCAGAGTAGTGTGTGGGAGGGAGGGAGAACCTATATCATGACGAACTTTATAAACCAGATAAGAAGATTATGCTTTAACTTCAAAGCGATGGGGATTAAAGACATTTAAGTAGAAAAGTACATTTTAAAACATGTGGCCTGGGAGATTTGTACCAACCAAGAGAATGGTTAGCAATATAGTCCGTGAGAGTTTTAAGGGTCTAAGACTTTAACAGAAGATGGTGAAAAGTATGGGCTAGATATCAAGGCGGTAAAATCCAAATGATTTTTAAAATCAATAGACTATAGGTCAATAGAGAAGAAGTAAATGGAATATGTAAGAATAATCTCAGGTGTCTGGCTGGAAGAGCAGAATGATAGGTGATGCCATTCACCAAGGTTGCCAAGACTTTTGTGCTGAAATGAGATAGAAAGATGAGTGTTTGACACGTTGAGTTTGTGGTACCTGGGGAATGGAAATCCAAGTGAAGATGGCCAAGACCCTGAATACACAGAGATCTGGTCCAGAGACCCAGGTTATCATGAGTCCATAGTTAAAATTTTGAGATCAGATGCCATAATTTAAGGAGAAATTTAGAGTAGAAGAATCCAATTTTTGAGGGTGGAATTTTCAGAAATAGAAAAGTGACAGGCAGAGGGAATGAAGCCTCGGGGAAGATTGAAGACAACCAGAGGACAGTGGCGTCATGAAAGTCAAAGGGGTCAAAGGAGGAGAGGGTCATTAACAGCATCAAATGTCATAAGGCTGATGAGAAAGCAGCATTTGATTTGCCAAGTAGAAGATGTAAATATCTACTTCTAGGGGCAGAATGAATAAGCTCTGAAAAAATGAAGACAGAACATAGAGACTACTTTTCAATATTCTTAGTTGTAAAGCGGGTGTCTTGAGATAGGGCTTTAAATGAAGGAATACCAGGGTGACAGCAGGATTAATTATAAAGTGAGAACAGCTTTAGCATGTTCACAGGGTGTTGAGAAGCCAGTGCAGAGGATTGGTTTAAAAATACAGAGGAAGGGTAAATATAGAAGAGATGGGAAAGGATGAATGAGTTCAATATCAACTATAAATAGAAGAAGATGTGAGTGAGCATGAAATTTATCCCACTTCAAGTTCAATTATATTTTGGATGCAGACTGCAGCTCCACCAGCTGAAAGAGGAAAGGGCAAATGTGGGACAAGGAGCTTGAACAGGGTAGTTAAAATCAGATAATCATGGAGTGAGTGGGCAAGGAAATTCACCAAAGGCAGACAAAAGTCTCGATGTAAATGGTCCATCTCTGACTAGAGACCATTGAATTATCCTGGTGCCAATAATTCAGGTGTGTGATTTTCTCTAAAGGTGAGATTGATTGCAAGATTTGTGTGATGAAAAAAATGTAGGTAATCACTAAACACAGGGAAGAATTTGGCTGAAGTAACCAGTGGTGAGTTTTGCTCTGGGTAGATAAGAATGTTAAATTATAAGAAGAATGAACAGGGAAGAAAAAATAAAAACATTGAGGGATTAGAAATCTCAATGATGGTGAAGAATAAGCAAGTTTACTGAATATATAACATGCAGGAAAGATGGAATAAATTCATAAAATGAACACTACTTTTGGGTCCCACTTACCTCTAAACCTGTTGGGCAGGGGCAAGGGGTAGAGCGGGTTCTCAGCTCTTTTGGCCTCTCTGAGGGAGTGGAAAATTCTAAAGATTCTTCAATTTACAAACCAGCCATTGATCAAAATTTCCAATTCGGCATCAAACCACAATTGAATCTTCATTGAACGATGAGGCTTATCCCCCTCCTCACCTTGAGTTAGGACTAGATGGAGATGTGCTGCCCATCACTAGGGAAGGGGTATAGTCGGCTCCCTCCCTCAGTCTCCAAACCAACTGCTCTTTTCATCTTTACCAGATGGAAGCGGAGCCCAGAAGAAGAGGTAAAGGGGATTGGAAAGTTCTTCTTTGACTATTCCTGTTGAAAGTCACTTCCTACTCCAAAAATTCAACAAGTATTTGAAGTTTATTCTTTTCCCAAGCACATATGTGTGCCTTCTTCAGAGATTCGTCACCTGGACCCCTCTGACTGCAATTATCACCATGTAGGAAGTCCTCTCCCCGCACTAACTACTCCTGACTCCTCACTGAGTTTCTGTCCAAGCTTTTGGCTGCTTGGCCCCTCACTTGGCAGGCCGGCATTCTTATAGGAGAAAAGAGGGAGAACCCCCCCCACACACACACAGGTTCTTATATACTCACATATTTATTTCACTTCTTCCTGTGAATTAAAGTAATTCTCTGATGTTACATTCTTTTAATCTGAAAGGAGTTCCTTTAGTATTTCTAGTAGGACAGGTCCACCAGCAACAATTCCCCCAGTTTTAGCTTATCTGGGAATATCTTATTTCACCTTTAGTCTTGAAAGAGAGTTTCCTTAGATCTAAAATTCTTGAGGGGAGTTATTTTTCATTTTTTCAGCATTTTGAGTATATCATTCTACTGCCTTCTGTACTTCATTGTTTTAGATGAGAAGTCAGCCATTTATTGTGTTGATATTCCCCTATATGTAATGAGCCCATTTTTCTTACTGCTTTCAACATTGTCTCTTTGTTTTGGCTTTCATCAGTTTTACTATTATGGTCTAGGAGTAGGTTTTTTGTGTTTATCTTCCTTGTATTTCGGGTTTGTTGGATTTTTAAATAAATGTTTTTATCAAATTTGTGGTGTTTTCAGCCATTATTTATTCAAACTTTTTTTTCTGCCCATTTCCTCTTTCCTTTCCTGGGAGGCCTGTTGCACATATATTGATACACTGATGTTACTCCACAGGACTCTAAGACTTTTCATTTTTCTTGCATCTTTTCTTCTCCCTGTTCTTATGATTTCTGGTGAATTCCTCATCTTAGTTTTTGGAAATTTTAATTCTATAATTTTATTTGGTTCTTTTTAGAATCTTTATTATTTCTTAAGTTCTTCTATTTGTTGAGTCATTGTTATTTTTCTTTAATTCTTTGAATATATATATATTTAATTCTTTGAATATATTCATTTGCTTGAATATATAGTCCTATATGAATATATATTATACATTATATAATAAATGAATATATATATTCATATATATAATGAATATAAATATTCATATATAATGAATATAATAAATAATTATTATATTAATATAATAAATATAAGGAATAATGATTATAATGAATAATGAATATAATATATTCATATATATTATATATAATGAATATATATTCATTTGCTTGACTATATAGTCCTATATTAATATATATAATATATTTATTATATATAATAAATGAATATATGAATATATAATAAATATAATAGTTATATATTATGTATAATAAATATATATATTTGCTTCTTTGTCTATGAAAACCTATACCTGGTCCTACCCAGGGTCAGTTTCTATTCATTGTTATTTTTCCTTGAGTATCAGTTACACTTTCTTATTTTTGTGTATATCTCATACTTTTGGGGTGAAAATTGGACATTTTAAATAAGCTATTATAGGAAATCTGGATCCTGTTTTATATTCCTGAGAGTTGCTTTTATTTGTGCGAATATAAACTGCAATACTCATCTACCCATAATGTGTACCTACTAATGTGTCTGTTCAGTTTTCTTATTCTTATTATATTGCAGCATGGCTTCTTAAGGTTATTCTTGTGAATGAATAGCTTGGTGATCCACCAAGAATTTAGGGTGAGGCCTTCTCTTTATTGACCTGAATATGGACTGGGGAGTACCTTCCAGGATGAAGCAAGTTCTCATGCTTTTGACTTACACTTTATATGGTGTTAGAGCTGAGATAAATATAGTTTCCCAGTAGGCCAATGATATATAAAGAGCTAAATCTCAGTCCTTCAATAGCTCTCTCTTTTCCAGGACCTCCTCATCAAGTTTCTTGTTAGTTCAGGACCACAAACTTGGAAAAGCAAAGCTACAGCTTTTCCCTATTCATTTCTCACCAAATTTTTCACTTTTAGCTGCCATGGCTATAGATTTTCACCTCCTTCCCCAAATTGATTCTTCCTCCTCTGGAAATAAAGCTTTTGAGTTTTGTGGTCATCTCCAAACTGGTAAAACAACACTTCTTGCCAGTTGTACTGGTGTGGGAGAAAGGATCAGAGTAGTCCAAGCAAAAAGCCCATAGACTATTGCTATTCTTACCCAAACACTTTTTCTTTTTTCTTTTCTTTTTGGAATACATGCTTGTCAAACTGCAATCTACATAATGTGGACTCTGTGGTTCAGAGTCCAGAAATATATTTTTTTCTTTTTTAAAACTTTGTCCAGTTTGTCTGAGGGGATTCATCACCTTATTCACTGTCATAAGTCCCTCCAGGCCAGCTTCTTTTAAAATCACTTAAGGCTGACATTACCAGCCTGGGCCCCACATTTCATCCCTAGAATTCATACCCTCTGATCTGCTATTGGAAGGAAGGCATTTTTTTCCAGACACATCTGGTTCCCATGCTACAAGTTGCTTTAGTTTTCTCAAGTACAAATCAAGCCTCACTCACCTCCCACACCTGCAGAGATTCCCTACCAGGCTCTCAATGTAACCACCTTCAGTTTCCTTCCATTAGACTTTGGATTAGAAAGCAACTGCCCCCTGTATGCAGACAACCCCCTCTTAGGTAGAGCAGACTCAGACGAGTAGCTTTCTCTCCAAATTCTCTTTATGTCCAATGAGCGAACACTTTTTAGGCCTTCGGTGTGGTTAAAAGAGTATTCAGCCGTGATGTCTTGACTTATAATTCACTTCAGAAGGCAGAATCCATTGTCCTTGGCTTCAATTAAAATAGAGATAAGGAAGGTTCTGTTTTAATATCTTGTTGCAACAGTAATCTAATGAAAAATTTGCCAATTTATGGGTGAGGTTAGATAACAACAAAATGCTGTATTCTGGGGGCTTGTATATTGAGCGCTTACTTAACCCAAAAGAAAAGTGGTTCTTCTAATTTCAACACCTTCAATTTAATCCATCTTTAAAAATTAATTAGCATCTGCTTTCTTTGCAGAAGGAGGCAACTGTCTTCTGTCTTCATGCACTGTTCATACAGACAGCTAATTAATGAAGCAAAAGTGACCACAAACAAAGAAAGTTTCATTAAGTGGCCCCTCTGGATGCTTTAAGTAACTATGCCTGTCAAGGGAAGATACTGCAGGAAGGATGTTATGTCTGAAGATCACACAGTGTTATTAGTGTTATATTTTTGTAGCCTAAAACATGATAGCATCCCTTAATGTATCACTGCCCTTAAGAGAATCAAAGGAGAAGAAACCTCTCTGCCTGCATTTCTCAGAAGTTAAAAGAAATATAAGAATGGAAGAGCTTGGTTGTAGTGGAGTAACTAAACAACAGATTACAAGAATCTAATAATTCCTGTCTTTGCTTTTGTTTTATGCACACAATAATTTATTAAGCAAAGACAGAGCTCTGTCTTTAAGAAAGCAGTGCTTCAATACTGCCAATGTTGGTTAAGAAAGATTTATTCAGTGAAATGCATCTTCAGCTTTCCTAAGTTTATCTTCATCAGAGAAAAAGAGAATTCATATGGACAATCATTTATATGTGTAGGGAGAGGGAGCGTGTTAGGGAGGAGGCATGCACATTCATAACAAGAACATTTATTTTATACGTACACAGGCAGTCGGCTGTCTGCCTGGATAGTTTTGGTACCCACAGAAAACATTAAGCAGACTGTTTGACAAATTAATTTTCAGGGTCTCAGTTTCTCAGTTTGTATAATGAGAAGATTTAACTAAAATCACAGATGGGAAATGAAATTTACCCACTAAAGTCAAATAGTAAATATATGAGCACCATGAACAAGAGGATTTTGAAGCTATAAAAGGGCTTAGTGGAAAGGTGTACTTGATGGATAGCAATGTTTTCTGTGGTCAAAGGACAGGAGAGCGGTATTTAAGTTGTAATTTTGCCATCTATGGAACTACTTCTAGAGATTCTTTTACTTAACATTCTGTGATTCTGTAACTCTGTGTTATGTATTATATCTTCTAGAACAAGGCAGTCTAGTTTGTAAACAGAAATAAAAACAACTCCAAAGAAAATTTAGGATAAAGCTGGTTTCATTTGTAGGCAGCCCATTCACTCATTTTTGTAAAGATGTGTGAGGAAGGAGAGTGGATGAGCTTCTCTTGCATCATTAACTCTAGGCGTGTTTTTTAATGGTCAAGAATTTTTTCTACAGTTTATATGCAGTCACCCTAGAAAATTAACTCACCACACCAAAATGTCATTGAATAATCCCAGTGAACCCATATGTTACTGAAATTTTCACTGTATAAAATACTTTCGTGCTCATTCTTCTCCTGTAGTGTTGTTATGCCACAGCAGCCCTGTAAGGCAATTATCTTCGCTCTGATTTCGGGGGAGGAGTGGAGGTGAAGTGGATGGGTTGCCCAAGACTCCCTGCTGGATGGACAGTATTAGAGATGGCACCTGAACTCAGCGTTATGGAACACCAAGTCCAGAGATTTCTATACAACACAGTTAATCCTTTTCAGAAACTCCTTTTCAGTAGGAAGATGGGAAATGGCAAGAGGGCAGTAGGTATTGGAGAGGCAGGAAGGGGGCTGGTGGTGATGGTGTGGTCAGATGTTCAGGGAAAACAAGAGAATTAAAAGCCTCTCAGCCACACACTACTGACTCCCACATCTGCATCTCAGTATCCTTTACCTTGATTTTAAGACTCACGTAACCAACCACCACCCTCCAAATCTCTACAAAGAAGGTTCTGGATTTTCC